>JAHUTJ010026825.1:0-13879 GCA_036250325.1 Characodon lateralis
CTTTTAATTCTTATGCTCCACTAATCTGGAATAAACTGCCAGAAAACTGTAAAAGCGCCAAAACCCTAAGTTGCTTTAAATCAAGATTAAAAACTTATTTGTTTAGAGTGGCCTTTTACTGTGCCATTTAGGCATGATTAGTTGCATTTTCAGTCCAATTTTCCTTTCATTTTCTTGTCCATCATTCTATTCTCTTTACTTTACTTTACTTTATTTTATTAAACTTTTTTAAATTACCTCTGTTGTTTGATTTTATCATTTGATTTGTTTTTCTGTGTCTGTATCTGTGTTTATTTGTTTTGTGATTGTATTTTAATTGTATGTATGTATGTACAGCGCTTTGAGTGTCTCCTTGCTGAAAACGCTATATAAATAAACTTACCTTACCTTACCTTCATCCCCTTAAGACCTAGCAATAGCATTAGAGCTAGAGGAAAAGGAGAATGAGCATTCTCTGCGAATTTGGGCTCTATCTATTGACCATGTGATGTCAGATGGCCGAGCACAAGTGTAGTTGCCCAAGTAAAGGGGCAAGGTAAACCTCGTCCACTTGCCATTTGTCCCGGAGGAGCACACTTTGCCACCTGTAAAATAGAGCAGCTGCAGACAGCGAGCGAGAGCATCCTGATGGTGGAGAATATGGATACATCCCACATGCCTGCTGGTGTGGTAGTTTCTCCTGTTGTGTTTCCTCAGTCAGCCATGGACACAGATAATTTCACCCTTTTCCAGAAAAATTTGTCCCAAAACGAGACTGCATTTTCTAGTGGGACTGTACTAGCTGAAGTCTGCTTAGTGGATACCGTTGGTGGATGGGTGTCTAAAGAAAGACATCCATCAGAGGTCAGTAAACCCCAATTGTTTGGTGACTCACCCACAAAATTGTTCCAGAGAGCTAAAGTCTTTTGGTTGGATGAGTGAGATGTAGGCTTAGCAACTGGAGTGAAGCACCAAATTACACTTAAAAACTCTCGCCCATTCAGAGAGAGGTCACACAGGATTGCTCCTGCGGACATTGAGGATGTTCGAAGACACATACAAGAGCTGCTGGCTGCTGGAATTATTAAGGAGTACAGTAGCCCATATCCATCTCCCATTGTCATAGGTAGGAAAATAAATGGCAATGTAAGGATGTGCATTGACTTCAGAGTGCTTATCTTGCACACCTTTCCAGAGCAGTACACCATGCTGAGCATTAATGATGCACTAGATTGCTTGACTGTCAGCAACTGGTTTTCTGTGTTGAATTTGAAGAGCGGATATTATCAAGTCTAAATGCCTGTAGAAGATAAACAGAAGACTGCTATTATTTGTTCTTTGGGGTTCTTTCAGTTTGAAAGAATGACTCAAGGTATTACAGGTGCTCCAGCAACCTTTCAAAGGTTAATGGAGAAAGCAGTTGAGGACATGAACCTGTTTCAAGTCCTGGTGTATTTAGATCATCTAAATATACCAGGACCATCACCAGTTCTGCAAGCTGCAACTTAAGTTTTTAGGACATATAGTCTCTGCTGCTGGAGTGGCCACAGAAACTGCAAAGGTGAGTGCGGTTGCACAATGGCCTAAACCCACCGACCTTAAATCCCTTCGTTCATTTTTGGGGCTTAGCGGTTATTAGAGGTGGTTTGTTAAGAACTATTCTTCTACAGTCTGCCCACTCACAGAGTTGACCAAGTGCTACCCTCCTGTGCATTGTCAACAGAGAGCAGCAGTGGAAAAAAAGAGAGCCAGCAACTTTAAGGTGTTTGAATCTTTTGGTGACTGCTGGAGTTCATCTTGTGATGAAGCATTCAACCAAATAATTCACCTACTCACGCATGCACCAGAGTTAGCTTTTGCCAATCCAAGTAAGCCATACATCCTATATGTAGATGCATGCCTGGATAGACTTGGAGCTGTTTTACATCAGCTAGAATTTGGCAATGGTAGAAATGGCCAGCGGTTGACAAATATGATAATTTCAAAACTGCAAAATTCACAGTGAGGACTGCTAATAATCCTCTCACTTATGTCTTAACCACTGCTCGCTACCAGTCACAGATGGGTAGCTGCACTCTCGACTTATGACTTCAATATCCAGTATGTGCTGGGTTGTAAAAACAATGATGTAGAACTGCTGTCAAGAAACCATCTGAGGACAGAGGGGGAGTGGATTGATGTCCCTCCATCTGGAATCAAAGTGCTGGGCTGTCAGGTTATAGTAGGAAGTTGCACTGATCCCATAAGCAGGTTTGTTGACCAGCTTGGTGCTTCCCCCGATGCTGTTCCTGCTATTTATGCAAATCTGACAATGCTGGATGTAAACCAACTTGAGCAGGTGAGCCACAAAGAGTTGATGGAAAGTCAAAGTTTAGATCCTGTCATCAGTGTTGTCCTACAACAAGTAAGGATGGGAAAGAGCGTGCTGGTTCACAGACATTCCAACACAGAAGATGGTCTGCTGCAGAGAGAATATTCAAAGGTTTGTATAACGTGTGAACTGCTTGACAGAGTATGTAAAAGACCGGGTGGAAAAGAAAAGCATCAGGTGGTTCTGCCTGCTCTGTACCACTCAAGACTCATGGTCTTAAATCTTTGCATGATTACCCTGGACATCTGGGTAGGCTGCGACCTGATCATGTCAAGCAGCAGGGCAATCCTTTTATGCCAACCATTAACACTCCACAGGTCTTGATACTGATACATTAAAACATGCTTCAGTCTTATTTGTTTTAAACCGGGTTAAAATACCCCAACCATGATGAATGTTGCTGATGATATTATCGCTGAAGCAAACATTAATGACAGCTACCTTCAGGACTTAAACTTGTAAGAGTCTGTTGATTTACCTCCTGACTTGCAGTCTGATTAGTTTCCATGCCTGTTTGTCACTCATAAATCCCAAATCCAGTTTGTATAACATTAAGTGTTTATGTAACATTACCTTTCAGCTCTATGAGTCATACATCTGTCTACATAGAAAACCATTCTATGGTGGGTGATGCAGGTCCCAGCCGGATATATCATTTAGTCTTGAACATAATTTTTTTTTTTTTTTTTTATAACTTGGCTTGAAATGATCGCTGCAGATATTTGATAATGAAATCTGATGACTCCAGCACCCATACAGTGTTCTCACATATGCTTCAGATGAATTGCTCCAGCCATACAGAAATGAGTAAAACACCAGCAAAGGGAAAAACTGACATCAAAAAACGCAAATAGGGAAAAAAGTGAACATACTCAGAAAATTCATATCAGATCATCCCTGACTTATATAAAATCAACATATGCATGTGTTTTTGGATGCATTTAATCAAATCTACAACACTCAAAAACCTGACCATAGCCAGTTTGTTTCATAGGTGAAACTGTATCCTAAGTAAGTTTGATCTGTTTTTTCTAAAAGGTCTGGCTGTTAGCCTTAGGTGATGCTGCTTTTTTGCCAATCAACTTTGCACAAAACAAATTGAACTAGAATTAGGCCTTGTCCATATTAAAAATATATTTTTTTAAGTGAACAATATAGGTGTGGCCTTACAAAAAGTTTTAATTCCCCTAGAACTGTTGCACTTTTTGTCATGTTTCAACCACTTACCTTAGCGTAATTTCTTTGTAATTACATAGGAGAGACCAACAGAGAGTATGCAAGAGCATTTAGATCAATTCTATTCAAAAATATGTTATAAGCCACATGGAGAAATTAAAGAAAATGATGAAAGGTTTAACATTTGCTATAGTAAAAAACATAAAGGTGAATATGTTTTCTGCCTAATTTACTTTGATACTTTGAACAACCAATTATCTTTAAAGGTCAGCTAATTATTGAATATGTCTGTTTGTGTGTAATTCAATTTCAGAATAAATGCAGCTGATCAGAGGATTGTAGTGAACAAACAGCATCATGAAGAACATGGAGCACAACAGACGGGTCAGATATAAAGTTGTGGAGAAGTATAAAGCAGAGTTAGATTATAAAACAACATGCCAAGATTTGCACATCTCAAAGAGCTCTGTTTAATCCATCACTTGAACATGGAAAATGGACAGAGTATGGCACAACTGCTAATCTACCAAGACCTGCCTGTCTTCCTAAACAGAGAGGACAGGCAAGGACAGGCAATTAGAGAAGCAGCAGAGAATCCATAAAGCCATCAGAAGTCCTCCATGCAGTTATCCACAAGCCATGTAGGGATCAGAGCAAACATGTGAAAGAAAGTGCTATGGCCATGTGAGATCAAAGCTAGACATTTAGCCCAGTGTTATGTGTGGTGAAGAACTAATACCCTGAACAAACCATGTACATGTTGTGATTATGAATCTGAGAATATTATTTCATATTTCATATTAATATTTTAATATTTTATCAAATAATATTTCGGCCTGTGAATACCAGCCCAGTAAGGCGATGGTATTAGGACAAAATAGAAAGGTGTGAGACGAGCTCTGACATTATTGAACAGCATAAACTCTGCACACACATGGAATGAATTCACACAATTTCTTAAAATACAAGAATTTATTAACAAAAATAAGTCAACTCAAAGTCAAACATATTTCAATCAACAAACTCTTTACTATGCTAAAACAATCCAACTAAACTACCAAGCAGAATGAAAGAATAACAAAGACTCATGGACTATGTACAATATAAACAAGTTGATTAAAGATGATTGAAAACCATGACCAAAAAAGTGATGCAACATTACCATGCAATGTTTATGTTTGAGAACCAAGGATTATCTTGAAGAATCTGGAAGTGAAGTAAAGTTAGTCTTGGAACCAACTTAGGCAATAATTGGTATACCTTTAGACAACCATTCACAATGCAAGATCAGATAAAATATTATTTAAAACAAAGTAATGTTTTAAAAATGATCTGCTGAATAAAACCAACCTTCTGGATGACTAATTCTCAACGGGGTCTCATTAGCTGCCTTTATTTCTTAAAATAATATTTAAAGAAATATTATTGAGGGAATATCTTGGAAAAGTGCCAAATCTTTCTGGAGAAATGGGGCTTAATGGTGTTAATGTAGTTATCAGATTTAGTAAAATAATGTTTAGGGACTGTTATTTACTAGCTTTAAACTAACAACCTTTCTGTTAAATATTCCTAGCAGGCAAGCACGTGTTTTTAGCTTGTTAGCAGTGAAAGCTAACAAAGGAAGCTGATAGCTTAGCACCAGAATCAAACACACAACTTTAAAATACCGTTAATAAAAGGGTTAAAATGCATGAGAGCGGACGACGCATTATGGCCGATCTTCTGTGTTTAAAATCACCCTTCAAGTAAAGTTTGTCTTAACTTTAAAACCACACTAACAAAGAACACAAAACTGAACACTGGTGCTGCAGATAAGTCTGCTAGCACCAAGATAGTTGACTTTCACACAAACAAAACCAAACTTCATAAAATGAAAAACGTTTAGATCATTTCAATCTAAATCCTTCTCTATTATTCTGCCCAAACCTAACCTCTGACCCATGCTGAGGAGAGGTTGTCCAGGAAACAATGAAGTTTGAAGAAAGCTCTGAGAACAAAGGGTTAGCTTCCAGCTAACCTCTGTAGTTGTGGGTGAAAGATGGCTTGTTCTGTCTGCCAACCAACTGCACGTTACCGTAACCACGGTGATGCAGGGCCGTTGTCCTTTCTTCAGACTCGGCTTCGTAGAGACCGCGTCTCTGCAGGGAACTCTGGAACACAGTTTGCTTCTGCAGGCCTCAGAGAGAAAGTAAAGCAATGCTTATTCCGTAATTTCCCTTTTATGAATGAATACCAGATTCTTTCAACAGTAATTCATCAGTACTTAACTTGTGCATATGATCGCGTGATCTTATGACACCCTTGGATCCAGTTTGAAGAGTTTATGTCTTTTTCCCAGCAAAGAGACATTAGCGCGCTGCCTCTCTGGCCTCGCACATAGTCTGGGTGGACGAGACAGTATGTAGCAATAGCGGTGCTTTTATTTGGACAGTGACGTCACAGGAAGTCCACAGTTACCCCGTTTCTGGCTGTGCCGGAAGTAGGTTATTGCAATTTATTTTGAAAGTTCCAGGAAAGTCTGTACTGGCCTTTCACGTTGTAGCTCATGGCTGTGGGTCCCAACAAGCACAGTGCCACTTCAGATAATATAACACAGTGTTGTAATTATGAATATGAATATATTATTTAATATTTTAAAATTTTATTAAATAATATTTTGGTCTGTTAAGGGTTGTCCTGTGAATACCAGTCCAATAAGGTGGTAGTATTAGGACAAAATTGAAAGGGATGAGCCAAGCTCTGACATTATTGAACAGCAAAACTCTGTACACACACGGAATGAATTCACACAATTTCTTAAAATACAAGAATTTATTAACAAAAATGAGTCAACTTAAATTCAAACATTTCAATCAACAAACACTTTACTATGCTAAAACAACCCAACTAAACTACCAAGCAGAATGAAAGAATAAGGAAGACTAATGGGCTATGTACAATATAAACAAGTTGATCAAAAATGGCTAAAAACCATGACCGAAAGAGTGATGCAATATTATCATGCGATGTTTATTGAAATAATATTTATGGAAACATTATTAAGGAAATATTATTAAGGAAATATTAAAATAATATTTAAAGAAATGTCATTTTGAATAAGAACCAAATCTTTGGATAAATGGGTCTTAATAGTGTTTACTTAGTTATCAAGTTCAGGAAAATAATATTTAGGGAATTTTTTATTTCCTAGATTGAAAACTAACAATCTTTTTGGGTAAATGGACTAAAGACGAAAATTCAATCTGGGAGACTCACCCCTCTTCCAGCTTCACCCCATGGTTTCTCCGTGCATCTCCACGCCAACCAATCAACCTCAAGTCTGCAATAATCCTCAGCCAATCATCCTTTAAGGCTCCGCATTTAAAGTCTCCCATTCATGGATCTCTCTGCTGTCAGTCGAGCTTCGACCCTTCTCCACCTCATTGCCTCCATCGGATTCTCAGTTCCATTACCATCAGGCCTCCTCTCCATCACCAGTACCAGATCCGGGGGAAGACAATTCTAAGTCTAATCCTAAAACATTCATCAGTTCATGCATTATCAGCATTCATGTCTTCCTCTGGTGTCTGCCAAACAAATAAACATCCATTGTGTAACTTCTCTAATCGCATTTTGTGTTTCTTATTGTGAGTTTCTACAGGATTGAAATGACCTTTAGCTGACTCTTAGTAGGCAAGCACGTATTCTTAGCTGTTAGTGGTTGGCGCTAACAAATGAAATGTGTAGCTTATCATCAGAATCAAACACATACCTTTAAAATAGCAATAATAAAGGGGTTGAAATGCATAAGCATGGGCGGCGCATTATGGCCGATCTTCTGTGTTTAAAATCACCCTTTAAATAAAGTTTGTCTCAACTTTAAAAAAAACACAAACACGGAACACATAAGCTGAGCACATGTGCTGAACAGATTATCTGCTAGCACCAAGATAGAGTGTTCACCACAAACAAAACCAAGCATCATAAAATGAAAACTTTTTAGATTATTTCATTCGAAGCTACGATTCTCTGTCCAAACTACCTCTTATGTGAATCGTGAAAAGTTGTCCGGAGGACGAAGTTGAGGAAAGCATCCACAGTGAACAAAGGGTTAACTTGCAGCTAACCTCCGTAGCTGTGGGGTGGGGCGGCTCGTTCTGTCGGCCGGCCAAACTGGACGTTACTGCTGTAGCCACGGTGATGTGGTCCCGTTGTCATTCCTTCAGACGGGGACAAACTGCTCCACTCGGCGTTGTAGAGACAGCGTCTCTGCTGGGAACTCTCTGGAACATAGTTTGCTTCTGTAGACCTCTGAGAGAAAGTCAAGCAACGCTTGTACTTTAATTACCCCCGTTCATGAATGAATACCAGATACACAAACAGCAATTCATTCCTACTTAACTAAGTGCATATGATCGCGTGATCGTACGACACTCTTGGATCCAGTTTGAAAAGTTATATCTATTTGCCAGCAAAGAGACCAGATTAGTGCGCTGTGTCCCTCCGTCCAGTTCCGCTGGGGACCTGCATGGAAGAGGTCAGTTTGTTGGCGCGCGGAGTTTTTATTCCAACAGTGACCTCACGGGAAGTTCGCTTTACTCCTGTTCCTGGCTGTGCTGGAAGTAGGTTAATGCGATTTATTTTGAAAGTTCCAGAAAAGTTCTTACTGGCCTTTAAAGTTGTAACCCCTGGCTGGGGTCCAAAAAACAGGGATGTTCCAAGCTCCTGTTATTGTGTATTTAGAAGCACAAAATGATTGGTTCAAGCAGGACATTGATTCCGAACTGTGGACCTTTCTTACATCATAAAATGCAGTGTGTCACGGTCACTTACTGTGTACGTGTTCAGATCTTGCAACTGGTATTGTAAAACCAAGGGAGTGTGGCTTACAACTGACAACATTTACCTAAGCAATCTGCTCAGGATTTGTGTGGGAGGCTTTCCCCAAGTTTTTTTCTGAGCTCTGTGTTTTGGTCCTAAAGATGAATGATTTTACTGCTTTAAACATGAGGAGATGTGTTTTACAGAATTCTCAAGATGTTCAGATCAGTTTCTGCTGATCAATGTTAATCAGCTCAGATGGACACTGAAGGGTGATGCGATGACTCTGCTTTATGCACATGCATGGACCATGCAGCTGCTGGTCTCTTAGATCAGTATCAGGAAGTTAGGCTTGGACACAAATGGATCTTCCAGATGGACAATGACTCAAAGCATACTAAATTTGTTACGAAGTACCTTAAAAACGACAAAGTCAATGTGAAATGTGATTCAGTTACAGCAGATCTGTCCGAACAAATGACTGACGTATACCAAATGCCAAATAAGGAAATGTATGTAAATTTGTGACTTTGAAGAAACTAGTAACAGGAAATGTTTACTCTGATTTTAATAGTGTCTATAAACATTTGCTTTTACCTGTACTGTTAAAACATGATGATCAACAATTAGCAATTGTTATTGAAGAATTAAAATAAGTGATGTAGTTATTGGCAACACCTGAACAACATTCTTATCTATGAATATTATAATACCTGATTAATCAGTTTGTGCTTTAAGCCAATCCTTTTCCCATTGAAGAGGAAATACTGCAGTTACCTCAGAACCGAATTAAGCTGTGTAGTATTTTGTTAGTCTTTAGAAAATTGTTGTTAATAATGGATTTAACAACTGTTTTACAGACCAAAACGCGATCATAAGAATAAATTTAGGTTTGTCCTTTATGAATTCATCCTCTACACTTTAGTTTACAGTAATGCTCTTGATCTGTTTGGTTTAGGAATCTATGCAAACACTTCACAGCTTGCCCTGAAATCTGAATTTTAACTTGCATTTACAAATCTTCTTACTCTTAGGTTTGAGCATCTGCCAAGTCCATTAAAGTGAATTAGTCGCATTATTTTGAAAGTTAGGGTGGGTGTAAAGAAAAACAACTTGAAACTAGTAGGAAATCAGAGACTAAAAACTTTTTCATGTTTTTAAGTTTTATTTTTTATATTCTTGTGGTTTAAGTTATTTAGTTTGTTTTATACAACCATCACTATAGAATAAGCAGTCTATTGACATAAATAAACAGTTAATTTCAGGTAGTTTTATCTTAAATTTTGAAGCCAAAATATTTCAGAAAACTCAAATTGCTAATTTTTTCAAATTAGTCGTTTATGAAAATGAGCTTTCCTGTCCCACCTAACAGGATTCCATGATACGTCTGATGGAGCCGATCCTCATATCCATGGGACCTGTTCCCATTTCTCTCAAGCTCCTGTACTCCCCAGGCCTCAGGTAGAGCATCCTGCCTTTGAAGCTGGGCTGCTCATACAGCAGCCAGTGGCCGTCCATCACGTGAAGAGACTGGCAGTCGGACATGTGGTAACGCTCCAGGATGGAGTCACAGTCATCCATCAGCTCTTTCATCTGACCACTGAAGTTCTCCCGCTCATAGATCCTCATTTTGAATGGACCTCTGTGCTGTGAGAGGATGCACGATTACTTTCAGGAATCTTTTTCCCACATTACAGTTGAAATAAAATATATAGATCATAAAGATTTGACACAGTGTGCCATTCAGTTAAAAGGAATTAAACTGGTACCCAGAAAACATTTAAGATAGTTACATGCATAGAATAACTGATAACTAACAATTCAGTTGACAACATAAGAACATAAAGGGGAACATACATGAAATGTGTTATTGTTTAGACTATAACCTTTAAAAGGTATAAGATATAAGTGAAATATCTTGTGTTGTAAGAATGACCTGGAGATGTGATTCTGATTAGAAACCTCTGGTACAGCACGTTGCAGGTTTTTTTCTTTTTCTTTTTAAGCTTACAAACCAGCAGATGCGGTGGTGTGTTATTATGGTTCGTTACCATGGGGATCATGCGACAGGAACGGATGCAGTCACTCATGCTCATTCCCATAAGCCGCTGGTTATCAGGATACTCTCCTCGCCTCACCAGCATCTGGTGGCCCATGAAGTTTGGACGTTCATAGACCATGAAGCAGCCGCTCTCTACCCTGCAGGAGTTGCAGCGGCTCAGGTAAGAGGTGAGCTCTGCGCAGTCGCTGCTGGTCTCATAGGAGCGACCCTGGAAGTTCTTGTCCTCATAAAAGATAATCTGGAAAAAAATAGTTTCAGATATGATCTGATCAGAAATTGATCTGCTTATGTTATAACAAAAACCTGAATGTCTCTTACTCTGCCCATTTTGGTGGTCAATCCTGTCTGATTGCACTGGTACTTTGGGAAGGCAAACTCTGTCGGTTTTATACTCATCATGATGCCTAAATGATCTATTGAGCCATTGTTTTGAATATCTTACTCAGCAGCATAGCGTACAGGACTATAATGTTTGTTAAATCACTCTGTAAATGGTTATTATTCCAGTGTGTATGCATCTGGTGCAGTGCCAACTGCAGAAGCTGTCCTATGGGGTACAGGTGTGTGACAGCAGAAAATGTATCAGCAGAGACTCTTTGTGCTGCCAGAGGGATAAAAGCCACTGTTAGAAATGTAAACTTATCAGTATATCATCTGAATACATAACAGTCTGCTTATTTGAATTATAGTGTCATACATGTTTGTTTTACTTTGTTTGAACTCTACATAATTTTACTCAAAGTAGTATTTCATGGTCTTGCTTCTACAACATTTGGTTCATATGATCTATAAACCTAGCTAAACATTTCTTTTAGTTCTCAAAACTTGTTAGGAAATACAGAAGAGTGTATGTAGGATGTTATGTATGGTATAAACATTTGCTTATATAGTGAAATCAAACACTAGTAGCATCCACAAATAAAATTTTATGTCAGAGCTAAAATGTTGAAAATCTCTCTTGATCCTTGGTCAAACTCCAACTACATATGGCTTTGATGCAGCTTCTTTACTACTGTTCTTGAGACGATGTGCATGTAAATATGGGTGTGTAGAATATTATTGGGATCTCCTCCGTTGCTAATAAAAGTGTTTCAAGAGAAAAACTAAAAGCAGCATTAACCTGCACACTGCTCAAAAGTCTACACACCCTTGTTAAAATGCCACCTTTTTTGTAATGTAAACAGAAGAGACCACAATGATTCATTGCCAGACTTTTTATTTAGCCAATACAACCTTATTGAAGAGCTAATAAATCTGTTAAAAAACAAATAAAAATAAGAAAGGTGCAATAACCTGTTTGTAAAAGTGAGCCCTGTATTTAACATTATGTTATGTCTAATTTTAGATACCGGATTGAGTGAATGATGAGCAGAAATAATATCAAGTAAAATAAATACAAAATAGTTTAAAGGTTTGTGATAAAATTTTTATTTTATTAATTTTTTGATACAAAGATACATTTGTGTCACAAATGTACGTTTAAGTTCAAACAGCTTAGCCAACATCATAAGGTCATGTTTGAACATTTACGCATCATACATCTGACACAACTATTACTGTGATCTATGGCTAAAAACTAATGGAATCAGCACACAATATATTACAATATATATTACAATATATATATATATATATATATATATTACAATAATTGATAGCACCACTAAAAGTGTGTTCCAGGACTTGTGACAGTTCTAGTGCTCCTGAGGGCCCCCTGCTGGTGTGGAAGCATGAACAGCTGCTTAATTTGCATTTGCCTTGGGTGTACTCTATTTGCAGGATAATATTTCAACCAACATTTGAATTGTGCTTTAGAAGAAAATGAAAAAAGAATTTGTCAGGATCAACTTTTTGTCAAGATACTGCTAAAAAGATAGTTTGTTACATTCAGCTTTGACTTGGTATACATAAAATTGTATCTGTTGGAATGGACATTGCGTCATTACATCAAAGATTACATTTATTAATAGCTTTAAACACTTTGGTGAGACTTTGTATCTCCAAACATGTTATTGTTTAATTTTCAGTTTGTCCAACAACGGTTTTCTGGCTGTTTTAAATAATATAGAGACATGCGAAAAAGGGAATTTATAGTAATACTGATGAACAAGTTTTTATTTTCAAAACATTCAACATACCTTTAAGATTTTTGTGACCTGGTCATTTTACAAATCTCTTTTAGGTCCAAAAGACATCATAAAACTGAAAAACACTGTTTTTTAATGTGTGGGTCTTCCCAGACAACTGTCAAAGCAACTAAACAGGACATAAATCATTTACAATAACATGAAATGAGGTCAGGAAACAATGAAATAGTTCACAAATTAATTTCCCTGTCTTCCTTTGATTTGAATGAATCATTCTGACTAAAATATTTTAAGCAAACTCAGAGGAAAAGAATGATGCTACTAAATAAATTAAACTTTTCTTCAGTTGCAAAATCACATTGTTTTACAATGAAATTTGATTTCCCAGGACCAGTTCAATAAAGATTTACTCAGTATTTTCATGTTTAATTTCCTTAAACAATAATCTTATATCATGCAAGAAACACTTGTGCACAGATGTAATTGTATTATTTAATTTTACAAATATTTTTGCTATAATATTCTGACTGAATGACTCAGTCTATCCCAAATGGTGGGTTTTACTGGCCAAATAAATATATGCCAAGCAAATAATCCTGATCAGGATTGTTTGTCACCAATACTCATCTGAGTCATTTTTAAAGATTTGTTATGTTTCCTGGCAATTTCTTGATTCCTGAGGAAGTGAATCCAGAGTGTGACTGACATTGAGTAATCTCCAGTAGGAACCTGAGGTTGGCTTAGAGCTAGTGAGGGAACAGCAACCAGGTAGGTTGAGCATCAGGCGAAGAATTGCAGTCTCCCAGCTCCTTGGCCCTGTCCCGATACCCAAACTACACCCTATGCCCCTTTTTGAAGTGTGTACTTTGTATGTAAAAATGCATGTAGGGGTTCAAGTGCGCATGCTACAAGTCTGCAAAATTGGAGAACTGGGACAGTAGGGGTTACATCATCGACTTGCACCTCTGGGTCGTAACTGCGACATCGAAAATAGTGGGACCCTTTGTAGTTTTTGCAAATTTTGGGGGAATTTACTGTCAAAAATCAAGAGCACATTTTCAGTTTGAGAGCAGGATTTCATTCTGCCTGTACTCAAACTTAGTAATGCTTGCATTCAAAACTTCTGCTTTCTTTCAAATATACTGTGTTCTCTCTCAAATCTTTGTTTCTGCGCTCTGATCTAATGCTTCTTTTGATCCAAGATGGCGCCGACGATGGCAGCCTCAGAGCTTTGCTCTCTCTTTGTTTTTGTATTTTGTGTGTTTTTATGTTTTTCAAGCCACAGTACTGTGGTGTCGGGCCACAATCCTGTGATCTCATTCAGTAGAGAGGAACTTCTCAACATCAGAGAGTCCTCTCTTGGTTTATTTTCACCATCTTTCATCGATCCGAGGTTCACTGAGC
>JAHUTJ010026826.1:0-13876 GCA_036250325.1 Characodon lateralis
ACGAGATCCCGGATACAAGCGGCTGAAATGAGCTTCCTCCGTAGGGTGGCCGGGCTCTCCCTTAGAGATAGGGTGAGGAGCTCGGCCCTCCAGGAGGGGCTCAGAGTAGAGCCGCTGCTCCTCCACATCGAGAGGAGCCAGTTGAGGTGGCTCGGGCATCTATACCGGATGCCTCCTGGACGCCTTCCTCGGGAGGTGTTCCAGGCACGTCACACCGGGAGGATGCCCAGGGGACGAACCAGGACACGCTGGAGGGACTATGTCTCGTGGCTGGCCTGGGAATGCCTTGGGCTCCCCCCGGAGGAGCTGGAGGAGGTGTCTGGGGAGAGGGACGTCTGGGCGTCTCTGCTGAGTCTGCTGCCCCCGTGACCCGGTCCCGGATAAAGCGGAAGACGACGATAAACTCATCACACATTTTTAAAGTGATTTTCCGTTTGTGGTTATCACTCTGTTGTTCCCCCCTGCTGATCCATGTGGAAAAAGGTTGTGTGTAAATAACTTCTTCCAGTGCTGAAGAACCTGCCTCTGGAAATTTGACAACTTACAAGGAATCTTATTCACCTTGAAGTCTCATTTTAACAGAAACTCAATCCCTCCTTCTGAGGATGGATCTTGGTTTGTGAAACTATATAAAATCTGGCTCAACAAATATGCTTTAAACAAGTTGAAAGTTCCAACAATTAATCCAAAATCTAAGGCATGAACACCTTTACTAATCTTTAACAAACTATAAACTTTTAATATGTTCTGTTCTTCAATAGGAAATGAAAAATAATTGAATTAGCCTTGTTAATAATCTCAGTGGAAACATTTAATAATTGACAAGGACAGATTAATATAGAAATATCTTCGGCTCTAGATAAAATAACTACCGCAAATAGTGAAGTCTCTTCATAATTATTATGCAATTTAAAATATTGAGTTCTCTTCTAATATAATTTTTTTTATATATCATTATGCCTAGATATTACTTTATAACTCTTTCTGAATAAATAGTGGAGTCGGTACATGTACGGATGGGAAGTACTTCTCACTTGTTGATATTAGGATCAATCATGAAGCTTAAAAAAATATGAAACTGCATTAAGTGTTTTAAGTGTTAAATTTATGGTTAATAAAACACTTAATAAATGTCATCTGGAAATTTACGGAACATGAATTCCTTGCCAAACATTGAAATACCTGGAATTTCTATGTTGCTTTTGACAAGCTTGGTTAGTGATGTGTGATCAGAATACATACTTTTGGAGAGATGGGACATCCTTGTCAGACAGAACCCTAAATCTTGGACTCATCCCAGAATTCAGACATACAGAGCTAGATGTGACTGATACAACTATTTATAATGTTACAAAAAATTTTACCAAAACCCAAGAAGTTTAATGCTTTAAGTAAAAAGTTGTGTTCAACACTATCAAATACCTGTGAAAGTGGAGAAATAAAATGGAACTATCTGTGTCGATGAATTCCTGATAATCTAGCATGTCAAGAACAAGTCTGATATGATTGTGCATTTCTACCCTTTATATAGCCTTATCGACACCACCATTAAACAGCGGGTTTGGTTCTGAATTTTAATGACGTACCTTAAGAGAACCAGCGTCTGCAGGAAGAGGGAGCAGGCAGAGAGCAGCTGCCCGTAATCAGACTGCCTGCATTGGGTCAAACAGAAGAAGGACTCAGTTGGATCTGCAGAGAACAAATATCCAATATCCAACCTACAAATCTTTAAGTTCTGGGCTTTAAAGTCCTTGTAATCATTATTGCCATGGCTGAGACAAGAACTTCCTCATAAAGCCTAAAATGTTAACTTCTTCAAGCAAAGTTTGGAGCCTCACCAGTCCAGACAGCAGCGTCTCTCCTTGCTGCTTCTCCTGCCACACCCTCACCTCACATCAGAACCTCTGAGCCTTATTTTACAAGTTCTGGCTGGGCTTTGGTCCAGATAATTGTCCAAGTGGATCATTTTATACATGAAAAAAACAGATATAAGACATTCTTGCATATACAATAATACAAACATTAATAGTATTTAGTTGATTTATTTTCTATTTATTATCAATTCATGCAGATTACTTAAATCAGACAATCTCACACAGCAACGTCAGTACAAGCACCACAGGTTCTGTACCAAATGGGGCAAGACCGAGTAGAGCGAGCTGTGAAACCTAAGTAGAGCCAGTGGAAAGGGGGCAATACAGGCTCTGAAGGGTCTCGTACTTAAAATCTCTAAAGCTAACAAGAGCCTTTCCCTCCTGGCCAGGCTGAATAGACTTCATCTGTGCCTCCTCAAATGCTCGGTGGAACCTGAGCATTTCAGCACAAAGTCAAGGTAGGCAGAGTTATAACACAGGACATTAAACTAAAAAATGAACACAGTAAAACAATTGAGAATAACAGACAAAATGAGCGGAGACTGAGACCCATATTCTCTCGCTCCTTCTGTGGGAGCCGACTAGATTTACAGCAGCCAGTGGAAGATTTTCTCCTGAACTGGAAAATCATAAACCAATATTTATCTCGCTTTAAGTATAAAGGAAGCAGCAATAAATTAGCTCCAGTTCAATAAAATTTAATGGGATTATTTAACGTGATCAAATTAATTAATTCCAAATAAATTATTAATCTTATCACATTTGATTTTAGAACATTTACAGAATAAAATTTTGATGTAGGGGGGTGTGGCACATGGTGTAGCGGTAGAGCTGGCGACTCATATGCAGAGGCTTCAGGCTTTGGTGCGGCTGTCCTGGGTTTGAGTCCCGACCCTGGCAATCATTACTGCAGGTCTTCCCCTTCACTTGACTATTTTCAAATAACAAAAATAAAGGCCACTAGTAATGCAATAAAAAAAATATATAATAATGAAGTGAAACACTTTAATCACAAACCTAGGAAATGATCATATTCACAGTTTTTTAAGTTTAAAACCCATCCTTTTGTATTATACATACAGCAAGATTAGCTACTACTACTAATTACATTTCTGACTTGAAACGATGGTGCAAAAAACAGACACGCTAGCTAACAAATAGTGAAATACAAGCGCTTTCTCAATGTCAAGCCCACAGAGTTGTACAAATATTGATGAAATATATCAAACTTGATGCTCTGCTGGATTAGCAGGTGGAGCGCTGTGAGTTAAATAACTGTAGCACTTACCAGGATGAACAATAGCAATCTGCTGAAACGTGTCAAGAATTGACAGTGTTCGCCTATGGCAGCTGACTATATGTCGCGGCCGACTGCAGCTAAAGATTTCTCCATAAATTGAAACAAACGCAGCTAGTGATTGGTTGGAAAAAAACTTACGATTACGGACAAATGAACCGTCTGATTGGACGGAACAAGAGAAGTGTTATGATTTGGGGTTGTTTGGTCTCAGGTTTTTCCTTATATGTTTCTCAGTTAAGGTTTTGAATCATGCTTCTGTTTCTCATTTTCCTGGTCATGCTTTAGTTTTTGTCTTCTAGTTCATGTTTTGTCAAGTTAGGTTTTTGGATCTGGTTACGCTTTGGTTTCATGTTTTTCTAGTTATATTTCTAATAGTTCGTATCCTTGAATTTCTGTTTTGCTCCTGTCACGTTGTGTTCGGTCTGTCAATTAACTTTATTCAGTTCACCTGCACTAAGCTAATCTGTCTCCTTGCTTCACCTGGTTTACGCTCCATAAATACACACCTGTTCAGTTACTCATCGCGGAAACATTTTCAGATCATGTCACCTTGTTTTAAGGATCATGCCATGCCTCTTTCGCCTGCCTGTTTTGTTCCTGCCTCCTCTAGTGAGTGAGTTTTTGTTTTTCCAAGATTAAATCTTTTTCACCTACCGTCATGCTGCCCGCTTGTCTGCATTCCGGTGTCCTACACTGCACTAATCCTGACAGAATGTTTGCGCCAAACATGGCGCCAAACCGGGGCTGGACGAGCAGAAGGCAGACGCCTTGGATCGTCAAATGGAGGAGGCAACGAGGCATCTGCCCAAAGATTTGGAGGTTCTGCCTTCTCCACTGCTGCTGGAGCAAATGGAGCGTGAGGCGGCCCAGCGCCAGAGAGTTTGGGAGGGCTGTTTTTTCCCTCTGCCCCAGCTCCGACGTTCCCTTCCTGCTCCCGTACCGGCAGCAAAGCCATCATCTTCCTCCCGCCGCAAGAATCGCCGACGTGCAGGGGTTCCCAGCCGGTCAGTTGGCCAGGAGGAGTTTCCTGTGTCAGCTGCTCCGTGTCTCCCGAGTGCTGCTGCAGAGCAGCCCACGCCAATGCTTCAGAGCGCCGCTGCTACTGCCACGTCTGAAGCGGTAAGTCCCTTGCTCGCTGGTGGGAGGGTTGCAGCAAGTATTCCCGTATCTTCGTCTGCCACAGCACAGTCTCCCAGGCTTGCTGCAGTCCCATCTGTGCCGCCTCCGCTTTTTTCAGCCCATACCACTGGGACTACGCCTGATGAACTGGAGGAGCGTCTAAGGTTTTATGCATGCCAGATCTAGAACTTTAGAAGAATAAGTCTTCTCCATCCCTCACCTCAGTTGGTCGTGGCATTAAGGAGAATGGAGGAGGATAATGAGACTGCAGTAAGGCAGCTCGCCCACGCCGAGCCACCGGAGCGCTTCAGCTGAGCGGTCTAACCAGGTCTCCAGAATGGTGCTGCAGCTCAGTACATGTCATGTCACCAGGCTGCTGCTGCCGTTGAGCAGTCCACGTCATGTCTCCAGGCTGCTGGTGCTGCAGAGCAGCCCACGCCATGTTTCCAGAGTGTTGCTGCTGCTGCAGAGCAGCCCACGCCATGTCTCCAGAGTGCTTCTGCTGCAGCTGCAGAGCAGTCCACGTCAGGTTTCCTGATCGCTGCCGCCGCAGCACAGCTCACGCCATGTCTCCTGACTGCAGCTGCTGTTGAGCAGTCCACGCCAGGTCTACAGCCTGCTGCAGTGTTTCCAGGGGTGTCCGAGGGTGAACTGCCTCTGATTCAGGATCCAAAGTTTCCAGGGGAGTCCGAGGGTGAACTGCCCACTGACTGTTTTCCAGTGCCCACTGACTGTGTTCCAGTGCCCAAAGACTTTGTTCCAGTGCCCACTGACTGTGTTCCAGTGCCCACTGACTGTGTTCCCATGCCCACTGACCATGTTCCAAGCTGAACCGACGCACAGTCTGACTCCAAGCCTCTGAGATTCCGTCTTGTGGCTCCAGCTCCTGCCTCTACGTTGGAGAGGCAGACGAAGCACCCTGAAAGGGAGGATGATGGCCTAGCCCCGACCATTGGTCCTTTGACCATCCAGGGGTTCAAGAGAAGTCTGGTTCTTGTCTTGGATCCCAAAACCTGTGACGAAGTGTTCAAGGATGAACCGCTGCCCGAGCCTGTTCCTGAACAGTTTATGGGGAAGCTTGCTATCATCTTGACCTCTGAAACCGGTGATGAAGGGTTCAAGGACAAACCACCGCCAGGGCCTGGTTCTGCCTCTGAGGGTTCGCCAGGCGCCGCTTTTGCCTCTGAGGGTCTCAGCGACGCCTCAGCTCCTGCTCACGCCACTGAGGGTCTCGGTGACGCCTCAGCCTCTGCCACTGAGGGTCTGGGCGACGCCTCAGTTCCTGCTCACATCACTGAGGGTTGTGGGTGATGCCTCAGCTCCTGCTCACGTCACTGAGGGTTTGGGCGACGCCTCAGCTCCTGGAAACGCCACTGAGGGCCTCGGCGACGCCTCAGCTTCTGCTCCTAGTCTGCAGGCCATCCAGGGGTTCAGTGAGGAACTGGTCCTCGTCCTGGTTCCTGAACACTGTAATGAAGGGTACGAGGACGAACCGTCCCCGGACCCTGTTCCTGAAGGGTTCAAGGAGCAGCTTGTCCTCGTTCTGGCCTCTGAACCCAGAGACGAGTGGTTCGAGGAGGAAGCGCCGGCGGATTCTGTCTCTGAGGGGTTCAAGGAGCAGTTTGTCCTCGTTCTGGCCTGCGAGGGTTCCCCAGACACGGCATCTGTCTCCGAGGGTCCCGGTGGCTCTGGTCCTGTCTCCGAGGGTCCCGGCGGCTCCGCTTCAGCCTCTGAGGGTTCGCAACAGCCGGAGGCCAGGCCCAAATCTCTGCGGTTCCTGCCTGGATCCAAGCAGGACGCCAGACCAAAGTCTCCAATTAGGAAACGCCGCAGACCTACGGACACCTCGCTTCGTGGATTCCTCTGGCCTCGCAGTCGACACCCTAACCAACCTTCAGGTTCTCTCTGCCGCAGGCCACCACAGTCTTTATGCCTCTGTTGGCCTCCACGCCTCTGTCGCCAGCCTCCACACCTTCACCGCCGACCGCCCAGGACTCTGTGTTGCAGGTCCTGGCACCCACTTGAACTTTTTGCTTGCCCGGGATGACCTCATGGTCGCCCGCCTGAACTTTGTGCCTGTTCGGGACGACGTCATGGTCGCCTGCTTGAACTTTGTTTCTGCTCGGGACGACCTTATGGTCGCCCGCCTGAACTTTGTGCCTGCTCGGGACAACGTGATGATCGCCCGCCTGATTCTTTGTGCCTGCTCAGAACGACGTCATGGTTGCCCGCATGAACTTTGTGTTTTTGTTTCTGGAGCTGGAAACTAGGAATGTTCTCCAAGGTTATGCAGTCACCTTTTTTTTTCCGCTTGCGCTCTGCTGACTTGTTCCTACTTTTCGCATGGCACGTCAAATACATCAAAACAACATCCAACCATTTGTATTGTAACATCTCAGTTCTTTCAAACATTTCTTCTCCCATGTTGCTGGCTGCCGACAACCAGTCGCTAACGGATGCAGACGTGCCAACGGTGCTGAATGCAGGAGTTGTAGCTGTAGATCTGAGTCTAACAAAAATTGTGCACTCTTCAAATCTTGTGGTTAACCAGGTGCTTTCTCAGATTAGAAGTTTTACCGGCCGATGGCCTTGTCACATTTTTGCATCGCATTTTGAGAAGTGGAGTCATACTTTCAATTCAATTCAATTCAGTTTTATTTATATAGCGTCAATTCACAACACATGTCTCAAGGCACTTCACAAAGGGTTTGGAATGGTGCGGGGTTGTTGGGGAGGTTAGATTAAACTACTGAGTGTTAGAGTTTGGCCATTTTAGAATGGGCTATGTGTAGGGGTACTAAGTAAAATAANATAGCGTCAATTCACAACACATGTCTCAAGGCACTTCACAAAGGGTTTGGAATGGTGCGGGGTTGTTGGGGAGGTTAGATTAAACTACTGAGTGTTAGAGTTTGGCCCTTTTAGAATAGGCTATGTGTAGGGGTACTAAGTAAAATTATAAACTGATAAAGTTTGTCCATGTAGAGCCTAGTGGTGCCCATTATTATACTAAAAACCACAAGGATTGGAGGTATCTCTCTCTGTCAGACTGATTATAACCATTGGAATAGAGAAGGGGTTGCACAGGTAGCAGAAATGGAGGGTGTGTTTGCACCTCGACCATAACTGAGTTGGTTTAGGCTAAACCTGACTCCTCCTTAATCCATCCAATAGGGAGTGAGGAAGGCAGATGTAAAAAAAATAATTGGAGAGTGTTGTTTTCTGTTGCATTGTGTGAAAGGTGGGTAACTTTAAAATGGGCTAAGTCAATTCAGTCGAATCATATAGATTTCAAGTCAGGTACATACATTCCAATTAATCCTAACCATTGAACAGTGCACTCACATTCAGTTATTTATTCAAATTGGATAAGAAAAGTCGTTTCATCTAGGAAGAAAGAACAGATAAACTCTGAGCCAGTTTTCAAGATTAGAGTATGAAAGAGAGCACATAAAGTTAGTCACAGTAAAAGCTCAGCCAGTAGCTATGTCTAGGAGAGACAGGGTTAAACACTGAAAGACAGGGCCAAGTGTATCATCAGTAGAAGGGGAGCATTAAATTGCTGCCAGCAGAAGCTTGGACGGTGACCCCTTCCAGGAAGGTGTCACAGGTAGACACAGTCAGGCCAGGTGTAGCTTCTAGGAAAAGAGAGAGAACATAAGGTTAAAAGCTGAAATAACAGCAAATAATGCAAAATTGGAGAGAAGTAAGAGAATGTAGCAAAGACAGTGAAAGTTTATAGCAGCATAACTACAGAGATAGCTCAGGATAACCTAAGCCACTCTAACTATAAGCTTTATCAAAAAGGAAAGTTTTAAGCCTAGCCTTAAAAGTAGACAGGGTGTCTGCCTCACAGACTAAAACNAGCCTAAGCCTATAGCAGCATAACTACAGAGATAGCTCAGGATAACCTAAGCCACTCTAACTATAAGCTTTATCAAAAAGGAAAGTTTTAAGCCTAGCCTTAAAAGTAGACAGGGTTTCTGCCTCACAGACTAAAACTGGGAGCTGGTTCCAGAGGAGAGGAGCTTGATAACTAAAGGATCTGCATCCCATTCGTCCTCTCCCTTGGGGGCAAGGTTTCTCTTAGGTGGGAAGAAGGATGGTGACCTCCGTCCATGCATTGACTACAGAGGTTTGAACCATCCAGACAATTTACCTTAGAAGAAGATGCTTCAGACTGTGGTGTAAGTGCTATGTTATCCCAAAACTCTAAGACTGATGGAAAACGTCACCCCTGTGCTTTTTTCTCCCACAGACTATCGGACACTGAGCAAAACTACGATATGGGGGACCGAGAACTGCTCGCCATAAAGCTGGCCTTGGAAGAGTGGCGTCACTGGCTCGAGGGTGCTTAACACCCCGTGGTTGTATGGAGTGACCATAAAAATTTGTCTTATCTCAAGACGGCCAAGTGCCTAAACTCTCGCCAGTCACAATGGTCTCTATTTTTCTCCCGATTCAACCTTGCAATCTCTTAAAGACCTGGTTCCAAGAATGTTAAGCCCAACGCCCTGTCCCGTCAGTATGTGTCAGACGACTCAGTGAAACCACCAACCCCATTCTGCCTCCCAGTTGCACTGTGGGAGCCGTCACGTGGGTTATCAAGAGCATTGTCTCTCAGGCTCAACATACTGAACCCGACCCTGGCACGGGACCACCCAATCGGACCTATGTCCCACCCACAGCAAGATCCCGTCTCATTCACTGGTTCCATTCTGCCAAGTTTGCAGCAAACCCAGGATCAAGTTGCACCATAGCTCTGATCTCCCAGTGGTTTTGGTGGCCTGGCATGCACAAGCATGTAAAGGAGTATGTCAAAGCCTGCCCCGTCTGTGCTCGAAGCAAACCATCTCATCAACCCCCAGCTGGCCTTCTGCAACCCCTAGATGTCCCCACACGACCTTGGTCCCATATCGCTCTAGATTTCATCACCCGCCTTCCAAGATCCCAAGGTATGACCACCATTCTCACAATAATAGAGAGTTTTTCTAAAGTTTGACATTTAATTGCCCTTGGAAAACTACCATCCGCCTTCCAAACCGCCGAACTGTTAGCAAAACACGTGTTCAGGCTGCACGACATCCCACAGAAGATATTATCAGAGGCTCGCAGTTCATCTCACAAGTCTAGAGACAGTTCTGCTCTGCCTTGGGCGCCAAAATATCCCTGACTTCCGGCTATCACCCTCAATCAAACGGACGGAGCGAAAAAATGAACCAGGAAGTGGAATCAACCCTTAGATGTCTTACCTCCACTAATCCAATAGACCGAAGTAAGTTTCTACCTTGGGTGGAGTATGCACTCTCACATTTCTGCTGTAAGTGGTCTGTCCCTATTTCAGGTCTCCTTAGGGTATCAACCGCCCCTGTTCCCTACAGATGAGAAGGACATTACCGTTACGTCAGTTCACCACCATATCCGCCGGTGCAAACATGTATGGACCACTAAAACCCTCTCCATCGCACGGCTGTGCAGAACAAGCGCTTTGCTGATAAAAGACGTACACCGGAACCCCAGTATCAACCAGGTCAGAAAGTTTGGCTTTTTTCCCGGGACATCCTATTAAAGTCGATGTCCAGAAAGTTCTCTCCTTGTCAGGATCTGGAGGTGTGCTACCTGCTGCTAACTCTTCTTCACCACTAGGTACGGCTGGCTGGAGGAGCTGGAGAGGGACAGGTGTGGCTCACTGAGCATTCAGCTGGGCAGTATTAAGAGGACGGGTTGCCAGCACATCGTTGCCTGAGCGTTTTGCCCTTGTGGTAGAGCCTTCTGGCCAGCTTGATTGTTTTGAAGATTTCTGAGACAGAAAACTTGTTTTTTTGAGTACAGTCGTACTAATCACTGCTTGTCCTGCAGATTTCAGGTGCTGACTCCTGGACCGGACCCAGATCAAACCAGAACCACTGAGACTTTGTTGGAACTCTCCCCTTGAAACCTGGATCAAACCAGCTGGCAATCCGCGAACCCTCCAGAGAAATCTTCCAGCTGAGCGAACCCTGTCCACCCTCCCAGTGCCATCCGATCCGTGCCTCCATTCCAGCCGCTGTGGACTGTAGGCAGACCATGCCTCACACACTCCAGACTCTGAGCCTCTCCCTAGCGGATCACCCAGCTCTTATGCCTTTTGGTTTATGTAATGCTCCTGCGGTGTTTCAGGCCGTCGTAAAATATGTTTTGAGAGACTTCCTGAACATTTTTGTTTTTGTGTATTTGGACAATATTTTGATTTATTCCACAGACCTCGAGGAACACCGCCGCCACGTCCGATTAGTCCTACAGCGCCTCCTGGAAAATAGACTTTTTGTTAAAGTTGAGAAGTGTGACTTCCATCAGTCTACTTTCAGTTTCCTGGGTTTCATTCTGGAGGGTGGACAGGTTCGCGCAGATCCCGAGAAGGTCCGCGCAGTGGTGGATTGGCCGGTACCGGATTCATGGAGGAAGCTACAACAATTCTTGGGGTTTGCTAACTTTTATCGGAGGTTTATCCGGAACTACAGCCAGGCGGCAGCCTCCCTGACGGCGCTGACCTCCACCAAGGTTGCTTTCTGCTGGAGCGCTGAGGCCAAGGCCGTCTTCACCCGGTTGATAAAGGGGTTCTCTCAAGCATCGGTCCTGATCCACCCAGATACTACGTAGCAGACACCGGGGTGGGAGCGGCCCTCTCTCAAGTCTCTGGCCAGGATGGACGACTTCACCCCTGCGCCTTCTTCTCCCGCCAACTGTCACATGCCGAACGGAACTACAAGGTGGGGGATCGAGAACTGTTGGTCATCAAGTTGGCTCTGGAGGAGTAGAGGCATTGGCTGGAGGGCGCAGAACACCCTGTGCTGGTTTGGATAGATCACAAAAACCTGTCTTATATCCAGTCAGCTAAGCATTTAAATGCTAGACAGTCATGTTGGTCACTTTTGTTTTCTCGTTTTAACCTGTCCATCTCTTTTAGACCTAGTTCCAAGAACCTCAAGCCTGACACCCTCTCCCGTCAGTTTGGGCCGGCGGACTCAGAGAAGCGAGCAGAACCCATCTTGCCAGCCAGCTGCACGGTCGGGTCCCTCACCTGGGAGATCAAAGGCCTGGTGCAGCGAGCCCTTCCAAATGACCCGGGACCGGGTACTGGACCTCCGTCCCTGCCTCCGTACGCTCCAGACTGATCAGCTGGTTTCATTCAGCCAAGTTCTCCACCCATCCGGGTGCCAGCCGAACTGTTGCCTCTGTCTCTAGGCGATTTTGGTGGCCTTCTCTGCACAAGGACATTAGAGACTTTGTGAACGCTCGTACCATTTGTGAAAGGAACAAAACATTGAATCGACCCCCCGCAGGCCTCCTCCAGCCGCTCAGTGTTCCCAGGCGGCCCTGGTCCCACGTCGCCCTGGATTTTATCACCGGCCTGCCCAACTCTCACGGAATGACTTCAATCTTGACTGTTATCGACCGATTCTCTAAGGCCTGCCACCTGAACCCCCTCAGGAAGCTGCCATCGGCACTACAGACCGCTAAGTTAATGACCAACCATGTTTTCCGTCTCCACAGCATCCCGCAGTGCCTGTTGTCTGATTGAGGCCCCCAGTTCACCTCCCAGATCTGGAGAAACTTCTGCACTGCCCTAGGGGCGAGTGTGGCACTGACCTCGGGCCATCACCCCAACCATCACCAAACCAACGACCAGGTCGAGCGCCTCAACCAGGAGCTGGAGTCGGCCTTGCAGTCCGTGACGTCTACCAACCCCACCGAGTGAAGCACCCACTTGGCTTGGATCAAATACTCTCACAACTCCCACGTCTTGGCAGCCACCGGCCACACCCCTTTTGAAGCCTCTCTGGGGTACCAGCCTCCATTGTTCCCGGCCGACGAAGCAGACATCGCGCTACCATCTGTACAGGACCATATCCGGAGATGCAAATGGGTTTGGGACACCACCGCCCCAGCGCTTCACCGAACAGCGGCCCTGAACAAGCACTATGCTTATCGGCGGCCAGTGCCCGCCCCCTGTACCACCCTGGTCAGGAGGTCTGGCTCGCTGCTCGGGACATACCGCTTAAGTCCTTCTCTAGGAAGCTTTCTCCCAGGTTCATTGTGGGGCCGGCCTCTGTTCGTCTTCATCTGCCCCCCTGTTTCCGGGTCGACCCAGTGATTCATGTTTCCCAGTTAAAACCTGTACAGAGCAGCACGCTGTGCCCTCCAACCGTACCCCCTCCGCCCGCCCGGGATTTCCAAGGCCACCCTGTCTACTCCGTCCGCCGAATTGTGGCCTACCAGCGGTGGGGCCGTGGGTGTCAATACCTTATCGATTGGGAGGGCTACAGTCCTGAGGATCGCTCCTGGGTGCCCCGCTCCTTCATTGTTGATCCCGCTTTGCTCCGTGACTTCCTGGCCTTCCGGGCTGCTGCTTCTGGGCCGCCGGGTGGCGGCCATTGAGGGGGAGGTGGTGTCGGAATCTGGAGGTGTGATCTACCTGCTGCTAACTCTTCACCACTAGGTGCGGCTGGCTGAAGGAGCTGGAGAGGGACAGGTGTGGCTCATTGAGCATTCAGGTGGGCAGTATAAAGAGGACGGGTTGCCAGCACCTCGTTGCCTGAGCGATTTTCCCTTGCGGTACAGCCTTCTGGCCAGCTTGATTGTTTTGGAGATTTCTGAGACAGAAAACTTGTTTTTTTGAGTACAGTCGTACTAATCACTTCTTGTCTTGCAGATTTCAGGTGCTGACTCCTGGACCGGACCCAGATCAAACCAGAACCACTGAGACTCTGTTGGAACTCTCCCCTTGAAACTTGGATCAAACCAGCTGGCAATCCGCGAACCCTCCAGAGAAACCTTCCAGCTGAACGAACCCTGTCCACCCTCCCAGTGCCATCCGATCTGTGCCTCCATTCCAGCCGCTGTGGACTGTAGGCAGACCGTGCCTCACACATTCCGCCTCTCCCTGGCGGATCACCCAGCTCTCACCAGTAAGCCGTAAAATCGTTGTCAGGCGTAAATCTGAGGTCCAGTTTCTAGACCAGATTTTTCTTCTCTGCAGCCTGCGGGTTCCCAGCCCCATATCTCCCGTTGTCCGTCCTCCTGAGCACGTAAATAAATAAACCAGATCAAAGAGAATACGTTCTCTCTGGGTGTCTCTGCATGTGGGTCAGGTCAGCAATAAACATTATGACACTCCTCGTTTCATTGGTCCATACAAAATAGAGTCCATAGTTAGTCCAACTGCTATCAGGCGTCATCTGCCTCCTAGTCTCCGCATCCACCCCACTTTCCACGTATCTCAGTTGAAGCCTGTCGTTTCCAGTACTTTGTGCCCTCCTGCCGAAACCCCACCCCACTGCCGGATCGTGGCCTCCTGTCGGCGGGGTAGAGGCTGGCAGTACCTCGTCGACTGGGAGGGCTATGGTCCGGAGGATCGATTGTGGGTGCCCCGTTCTTTTATCTGTGACCCTTCTCTCATCACTGACTACCATTCATCTCTGGCACCATCTTCTTCTTCTGGGCCGCCAGGAGGCAGCCGTTGACGGGGAGGATGATGTTGGGGTCTGGGAGTTTCTGTCAGTGTTGCCTGCTATTAACTGTTTAGTCACTAGAGGTTGCCGGA
>JAHUTJ010026827.1:0-13873 GCA_036250325.1 Characodon lateralis
GTAACACTACACGGTATACAGATAAGGTATAAAAGAGATAATACCTTTCAACACACTTTAATACTTTATGTTAAAAGATTTATTGAATAAATCTTGGAGAGTAAAACATTAATAATTATTAACACTGTATCCATCAGGTAATTAACAGCTTAAATTAAAACACATAATAATTAAAAACACATAATAATTTCAATAATCTTCCGTTTTCTTCCTCTAAGGCCAGGCACTGATGCTCCAGGTTTTGATGGTCAAACAGGAACTTTGTTGTCATATGTCTCAGAAGACAGTAGCTTCCAGAGGCTGAAGAGTTGAAGGAAATCCTGGAGGTATAAATGAGGTTGATTCAGGACTTCCAGAAGCCTGAAACTTAGAGCAATCAGCGGTTCACCAATCAAGTTCACTTCTGTTGTCTGGATAAAAAGGCTTTAGATGAAATCAGATTCTTAATTTCAAGGCACAGTCCTTCCAGGGCACATGGGGTGATCCTCTTTTTTAGTGCAGTTGATCAGCTGGGCTGTGTCTCTGGTCCTCTGCTTCATCTGTGGCGTCTTTCTCCATCCGATCCTGTTCGTTGGTCTTCTGCGAGGAAACAACCGCAGGTTCCTTTTTTGGCATTGCTTTTATAGTGCAGATGCTCTCACTGGTCAGCCCTTTGTTAGGCTTCTCTGTTATTGCGCAGTATGTTATAACCCAATACGTTATTGCTCAATACTTAGTCATGGTCACCCTGACTTTCTGGTGCTGTTTTTCGGCCTTCAAGATACCAGTAATAGCCAGCTGTGAAGCTCACTCAGAAAACAGATTACAGGACTAGGAGCCTTAAAAACCCATCAGGCAAGGTCTGGGGAAAAAAACAAGAGAAAATTCCGATTAGGTTCAGCAAAATGTATGCACAAGCACTGCACATCACGGTCAGTACCACAAAAATGTAGCAACGGACAAAGGACTAGACACGATTGGTTTTATCTGGGACACATGGAATATGGGGTGGACACGATAATGGGATGGTAACCGCAAACGGACGGTGGTGGGACTGATGATGGAGTCAACCTTGAAGGGACCGAAAAATCTGGGAGCCAACTTCATGGAATAAGCCTTCAAGGGAAAATTTTCAGAAGACAACCAGACCTCCTGTCCCGGGGAATAAGTGGGGGCAAGTCCTCTCTTCTTATCGGCATACTTCTTGTTTTAAGCAGCAGTGCGTTGGAGGCAGGTCTTGGTTTGGTCCCAGATTCTTCTACAGGACAACATGTGACTACGGACAGATGGAAGAATGGGGTCAGGCAAAGCAGCAGGGAGGAGAGAAGGCTGGAAGCCAATAGAAGCCTCAAAAGGCGAGAAGCCAGAAGCAGCAGATATGTGACTGCTGGGTGCAAATTCAACCCAAGGTAGATGTTGACTCCAAGAGGTAGGATTATTATTACACAAGCAACGAAGGGTGCTCTCAAGCTCTTGGTTGAGCCTCTCGCACTGCCCGTTGGTCTGGGGGTGATTGCTCGAAGAGGTTTGGGATCTAGCCCCAAAAGATGCACAGAAATCCCTCCAGACCTGTGAGATAAATTGAGGACCTCGATCAGAGAGAATCTCTGTGGGGATACCATGTAACCTGAAAACATGGTTTACCAGGAGTCTAGCTGTCTCAGAGGCAGAGGGGAGCTTAGTGAGAGCTACAAAGTGGCAAGCCTTAGAGAACCGGTCAATGATTGACAGAATGACTGTCTTATTTCTGGATGGAGGAAGTCCAGTAACAAAGTACAAGGCTATGTGTGACCATGGACGATTAGGAACAGCTAAGGGTTGAAGAAGACCTGCCGGGGGTTGATGAGAAGGTTTGTTTCTAGCGGAGATAGCACAGGCAGACACAAACTCAGCGGTGTCTTTATTTAAAAAAGGCCACCAGAAATAACGGCGAAGGAAACCAATAGTGCGGCTAGTTCCTGGGTGACCCAAAAGCTTAAAAGAATGGCCCCCTTATAATACTCTGGATCTAATAGTCTCAGGAACAAATAGGCAGCCAGGCAGGCCTCCTCCTGGGTCAGGTTCAACCAGTTGTGCCTGGTGGATAAGGTCTTCAAGTTGCCAAGACAACACTCCCACTACACAGGAGGAATAATGGGCTCAGGTTCGGCCTCTTCCTCAGAGGCAGAGAACTGTCTGGACAGAGCATCAGGTTTTAAATTCTTAGAACCTGGACGGTAGGTGATAGAAAAATTGAACCGAGAAAAGAATAGTGACCAACGTGACTGACGGGGTTTAAGGCATTTGGCTTTCTGGATGTAAGCCAGGTTCTTTTGGTCTGTCCAGATAACAATGGTTTGCGAAGTTCCCTCTAACCAATATCTCCATACCTCAAGCGACATTTTAATGGTGAGTAGTTCTTTGTCTCCAACATCATAATTTCTTTCAGCGGGGGAGAACCGCTTAGAGAAAAAAGCACATGGGTGCAACTTGCCATCAGTCGGGGAGCGTTGAGAGAGGACAGCTCCAACTCCAGTGTCAGATGCATCAACCTCCAGAATAAACTGTTCCTTGAGGTTGGGATGGGTAAGAACTGGAGCTGATGCAAAATGCTGCTTGAGGGTAACAAAGGCCTTATCAGCCTGGGGAGACCATAAAAAGGATTGTTTAATGGATGTCAGGGCAGTAAGAGGAGAAGCAATTCGGCTGAAATCCTGGACAAAACATCTGTAAAAATTGGCGAAGCCTAGGAAACATTGAAGCTGTTTGCGACTTGTGGGGGTCGGCCATTCTTGAACTGCAGAAATTTTACTGGGTCTGGCTTCACCTGTCCACCCTCAAAAATAAATTCAAGAAAGGTTACAGTGGGGACATGAAATTCACATTTCTCGGCTTTAATGAACAGACTGTTCTCTAAAGGTCTCTGCAGCACTGACCGGACATGATTGTGGTGATCCCTTGGGTCCTTTGAAAAAATGAGTATGTCATTCAGATAAACAAAAACGAAGACATTCAGGAAATCCCTCAGGACGTCATTTATAAGATCCTGGAAGACAGCTGGAGCATTTGTTAAACCAAAAGGCATAACTAAGTACTCATAATGTCCAATAGGAGTCTTAAAAGCAGTTTTACACTCGTCCCCCTCCCGAATCCGAACAAGATGATAGGCGTTTTGCAGATCAAGTTTGGTGAAGATAGTTGCTCCTTGAACTGCTTCAAAAGCTGAGGAGAGAAGGGGAAGAGAGTACTTGTTCTTGATGGTTATTTCATTTAGGCTGCGATAATCGATGCAGGGCCTTAGAGACCCATCCTTTTTGGACACAAAAAAACCCCAGTTCCTAAGGGAGAGGAGGAGGGGCGGATTATGCCTGTCTTAAGGGAATCATTAATGTATTTCTCCATTGCCTCATGCTCAGCTTCAGCTAACTGAAACAGGCGACCTGAAGGGAGAGGAGCACCAGGAAGAAGGTCGATAGAGCAATCATAGGGACGATGTGGAGGAAGTGACAGGGCAGAGTCTTTACTGAATACACGCTGGAGGTCATGATACTCTTTAGGTACATTAGAAAGATCCGGTTCTGAAGGCGGGACGGAAAAAGAAGAGGAGCAGGCGGCCGAAAGAAGGCAGGAGGCATGAGTTTTGGCTCTATAAGCTTCTATATGGGAATGGGACCAGTTTATATGGGGGTTATGAGCCTTGAGCCAAGGGTGGCTTTTTCCCTCTTTAGTGGGAAAAACAAAAAATGAGATAGTCTCGTGATGGTTCCCTGAAGTGATTAAATCGAGGGTTTCAGTCTGATGAGTGATGGAGTGAAGGGCTTGGCCATCTAGAGCATTGACTTGAATAGGTTGATTTAGTTCAAAGACGTCTCCCTCCTGGTCTCAGCTCCTTAAAATGGCCAGTGATTAGGCCCTGATCAGCAGCACATGCCAGGAAACGCTCTAGAGCAGATGGTGGAAAGAAACACACACACACATACACTGCGCACCAACACAGAGCCCAGACAGGTTACACTTGTGTATACTTCTGCAAAAGATGAGTTGCATGGATTACATGGACAGATCTCACCTCATTTTGAAAACTACAATTGTCACATTGTTTATGTCAAGCCCCTCCTAAACCAAAGACTACATTAGAAGCAACCTACCTGGGCTAAGGATAAAAATAATTGGACTGTTGCTCAGTGGTCCAAAGTTTCTGTATTAGACGAAAGTAAAGTTTGCATTTCATTTGGAAATCGATGCTTGAAGTCCAGTGGCATGCCATCTGCTGGTGTTAGTCCACTGTGTTTTCTGAAGTCCACAGTCAACGAAGCCATTCGCTAGGAAGTCTTAGAGCACTTCATCTTTCTCCTGACAAGCTTTATGGAGATGCTGATTTCATTTTCCAACAGGACTTGGTACCAGCCCATGTGACCATGATGTTACTGTGCTTGATTGGCCAGCAGACTGGCCTGACTTGAAGCTGTTGAGAATTAAAATCATGTACTTTCATGCTATTTGTTCAGTTCGCATGTATAACCATAAAACTGAGATATAACTGTTGGAATAATTTAATATAGATTTATCTTATATTTGCTCCTATTCTTTAACTTGACTATTTGATCTTATAACCTTTCATGATGTTTGTGTGAGTAAAGGATGTGTGAGTTGTCTGCAGGCAAAGATCATAAATGGAGCTGNTAAATGGAGCTGAGAAGGAAGCAGCTGCAGTTGAGGAGGTCATAAAAGATGAAGGCTGATTGTGCTGAACGGACAACACACTGATCCTAAGATGGGGAGACTGTGGAAGTGTGTTGTTAAAAGATAATGGTGTTTATGACCTGTTTACGATGCAGCTGTTGTTTCCCATCCTTAGAGAACAACGTTCTTTGTAACAAGGGGCCCCCGCATGATAATAAAAAGAGAGGTGTGGACAGATGGGTTTCAGAGCGGTGGAGAGATTGTAACTGAACACATCTTGACCGTTCTCCTCGCTGCAAGTAAAAAACTAATTCTTTGTCTTTCTCTTCTTTTTGTTATAAGTATTTTTAGGTTGTTTAAACCTGACAGAACCTTCATACACAAATGCAGAAATCATGGAATGGTGGAGAATCCTTTAAGTAGGGGCCAGCCTACCAATGTCACTATCCATCTTTGTGACTGTTTTTGACCTTTGTGAGTTCTCCTTTCCACTGACGATCTCTGTTGGGGGCGTGGCTGACCAATGGCAGGCAGCACACATGTTGGCAATCCTGCTCATCTGCTGCTGTGAATACAAGAAGCTGCAGGGCGATCGGTCAGTGCCTGATGATTTCATGCTGTTGGTAGAATTCATTTTCCTTTTCCTTCTAGTGATTAGTTATCTCTTCCTGTTGGTTGAAATGCTTTCCTTTGAAGCAAAGCAAAGTGTGTTAATTTTGAAAATGTGTTTTTTGATCTTGAGTTTTGTGTTCAGAATCAGGAAAAATATGACCTGATTTTGGATGTAGTGTCAAAATAAGTCAGAACCTATAATTTATGCAAACTGTATTATGTCTTTGACATCACCTCCATGTGTAAATCAAATTACTTCACCTTTAAGCTTTCCCTTGTATTATACATCAACTAAAGGAATAAAATGAAATAATTTTAAATGAAATATTTTGAATAAATACACAGTACTGTCCAAAACTCAATTAGTTTCAGAGGAAAAAAGTTGCATTTGTAGCAAAAAGCTAATTTTGTCCAAACGCCTGATCTATTATGTGATCCTGTTGCTCCTCATTACTGTGCTCTTCTTAACTAGTTGGAGCAGACACCAACACTGTCAGCACAACCAAAAGCTTACAGAACATGGTGGTGCTAGAACTAATCCCACTGAAATGCCACCAGGCCACAAAGAGTTTAACCGAAGTTAGAAAGAAATTTACCAGACTATTAAGGTTGCACAGATGATTACTGCAAGTTATAGCTATAAATGAAGGTTTAACTAAAGTTTTAATTCAGTGGTCTACTTTTATTTTATCCATTATGGGAGAAGACGTGGAGATGGTGGAGGAGTATAAGTTCCCTGATCTTCACCTGGACAACAGACTAGATTGGAGATGCAACTTAGAATCCGTCTACAAGAAGGGACAGAGCAGATTGTACTTCTTGAGGAAGCTTAGGTCCTTCGGTGTTTGCAGCAAGATGCTGCAGATCTTCTATAAGTCTGTTGTGGAGAATCTGATCTCTTCTCCATCATCTGCTGGGGTAGCACCATCAGAGCCAGGAACTTAAAAAAGCTCATCAAGCTGATAGAGTGGCTGGTTCTGTTCTGGGGAGTGTTCCGTATCCTTGCTGCTTTTACATAGTTTATTTTTTATTATTTTTTACATACATCTCATGTTTTCTTTCTTTCAAGCTAATTAATGAAATCACTCAGCTGTCTGATGTACACTTTGTTTTTTAATAAAGTAAAATTCATACCTTTAATCACCGCAGCTAAAAATGAACCATCATGATGCTTCAGGATGGATGCTTCATTAGTTTACCATACCTACTGAACAGGAAGCAGATTAGCAGTTCACAACTTAATTCCAAGCTAACAGGTTGTTCAGGGACTGTGAGCATGATTACAGAGAGTCCAGAGACCAGAGGCCTGCAGGTAGGTGATGGTTGGATTGTCAGACCTTATTGTTCCCTCACACACTCACAAGCATACAAGTGCAGCAATTTGAGCTACCAAGCATAATCAGGCCAAGTCTGAAGCAAGTCTGCCACGAAACCGATCTTTCTCTGAAGTTTATATTTCATATTTTATTTCTATTTCATGTACATTGGAATCATAAGAGGGGCCAAAATAACAAGCTGTTTCTACACACATTTAGATGATATTTTTGTACTATTCTTTTCACAAAATAGGAACATAAAACCCAGGTCTGAATAAGCAGAGCGAAGAACAGAAAGGCACAAAACTGCAGATATTTCAAGGTAACTGGCAAGAAAATAGTTTGAAAGGAAAAAATGTAAACTTTCATATTCTCTTTTTTATTTGTGTGACTATGTCAGGGGAGTTGCTGATCATAACCTTGACTATCAGCAACCAAGACAAAACTGCTGTGGTTGCTGTGGCAACTGTACCTGCCTCATTATTCTGTGGCTGTGGCGAGGAGATGCTCCATGGCTCCCCTAACTTTTAAGAAAAGCAGATCTGTCTGGTTAAATGGCTTTAAATCTACCTCACATAACCTTAATGGGTTGTGTTAAAAGTTGGGCATTTATTACTTTAAAATGTTATATTAAACAAACTGAAAACAAAAAAACTGCAAAAACCATAAAACCTAAATTCTTTAAGTATTTTAAAATTAACATAAATGAGCAAATCTGGGGGATTAAAAAAGAAAGCCAACAGTTTTCTGAGTTTGAGTTTGGGTTGTCGCAGGGGTACGAGGTGTTTGGGCTGCTATCTGGTCCCGTATCACCAAACCAAAGAGGGTTTTCACTTTCTTGGCTCAAAGTCCAGCTAGCTCCAGGTTCAGGTTGGACTTCGCCAGTGCTCCCCTTGTCATTGATTCTGTTTTTGGTGTTCATGGACAAGAACTCAAGGCGCAGTCCTGGAGAGGAGGCTCTCCTGTGTTCTCCTCCTGGGAACTAAAGGGTCTCAGCCTTAGTTTTTAGAAATGATGTGGTTTGCCCATGAGAGTTGGCTCCTTGAAGTCTGAGGCAAAGTTTCTCAACCAGACACAAGGAGACAGCGGCCTGCAGGTTGGGGAAAGTCTTTACCAGAAAAGGAACAGCAAAAGTATCTTGTGGTCTTGTTGAAGGCACGACTTCTGGCTGTGTCTGCACAGATGTAGGTGCTAATGCATTGTGTCTTGCTGAAGAAAGGACAAAATCTAAGGTCAAAGCTCTCTCTTTACAAGTCAGATTTCATTCAAACCCTCAACTGTGGTCATGAGATATGGATCAAATGAAATGATTCCCTTCTGTAGCATGATGGGCTCGGTATCAGGCAGCAGCTAAGGTAAGCCCAAGCTATTTCATGCTGGCTGTAGCCAATCAATGAGTGTGTAGTTTAAGCAAGCACACACACATGCAGAAGACATAACATCAATTCATAATTCACCTGTTTTCAGCAAATATAATATTCGTCTTTACACTTGTCTTCTAAATAAAAATATAGAATACAGTCACTGACCAATTTATTAGGTACATGTTGCTCGGACCAGTTTGTACCCTCTTTGTATTAAGGATCCTGACATTGGTCTGAGGAACGTTTGTCCCACTCCTAACTTTCAGCTGTGAGATGTTTGAGGGGTTTCTTGCATGTTCAGCCCATTTCATCCCACAGAACCTCAATAAGATCAAGATCTGGGTTTTGACTAGCCACCAGAGTTTCCAATTTATAAATTCTCAGCCAGTACTTGGTGGACCCACTGGTGTTTTGGGTAACTGTCATGTTGCTGGGTCCAGTTCTACTCCAGATTGTATTTTACTAACAGATGGTCTCACATTTTCCTCAAACACCCTCTTATTCGCAGTGAAGGTATTGATAGATTCTATGATGGTGAGCTGGTCAGGTCCTGCCATAGCAAACCCTCCACAAACCATGACACTCCCACTTCCATGCTGCAATGTTGGAATGATCATCTATTTCTGGAAGGCTGAATTGGGTTATGTCAAAAGTGTCCTCGGTTTGAACATCTGTGGAGGAAAACCCATTTACGAGTGCATATACCTACCCATCTCAGAGCTTCCATTTACTGCTAAGATCTTAGAGAAGGTTGTGGTCAAGCAGTTAACTGAAGCTAATTTGTCTGCCAGTGATTATGACCTCCCACTTCATTTTGCTCATGTTGACATGCTGACAGTTCTAGGGTGAAGAAAAGGGCAGCTGAAATCTCTGCAGACCCCACACATCCTGCACACAAACTGTTTGAGGCTTTTACCTTCAGGCGGCGCTAGAGAGTACTGTTCACTAAAACCAGCCTCCACAGAGACAGTCTCTCCCCCCAGGCTGTTTCTCTGATGAACACTTGACAGTCAGAGCTCCAGAACAACATCATGCATACTTGGACTGATCTCACATAAAATTCTATTGTAAAGTCAATTGTGTATATATGTACATTTAAAAAGATATTCTTTATTATTGAGGGCAAAGTATACCGGAGTCAAATTCATTGTTTGTCTGTACAAACTTGGCAAAAAGCTGATTCTGTTTCTGATTGTGATCTTCTGAGTCATCTTAAGCCAAGATTTATTTTTAAACCCTCAGAAAATTCATATACTATGGTTCACTTCTAGCTCTCCTTGTTGGACTGCATGAGTGTGCTATGACCAGTATCACCAGGCAGGACAAACTTTTTTTATTTAGGCTTGTATTACTGCCTAATACTGTCTATTACAAAGCTTTTCTACCATCTGCAAAACAGATATGATTGAGCACAATGGTTTACAGTCAAAACAATTTTTAGTTTTTGTGACCTCCTTGTCATAGTGTGTGTTTGAGGAGTCGCACCAGGATGCAGGAAGACGCTCGGGAGCCAAACAGTGGATGAAGTCATAATTCAATGATGAATATGAAACAACATACAAACGAATGAAAATTCTTGAATCCACAGGTGTGCTGGCCAGGTGAAGGGAACTGAGGTAATGGAGGTTGCTTTGGTGACTAATAGAGCAGGAGGCTGGGAACATGGAGACATAAAACTAGAAACATAAACGAAAGCTGAAGGTACTAAATACAAGAGAAGCTAGAAGGAATAAATAAGTCTAAACATAAGTGAACCTAAATAGAATTAATCTCTAGGAAAAACTAAGCAGGGGCATGGGGGGAAGCTAAACTAATGGGAAACAGACCTAGGAAAACCTATATAAATATAAACCCTAACATAAAACACTAAACTAAATGTGGAAGGAACACTAACTGGACAAAGCAGGGAACTAACTAACTAAAACCTGCACACAAACTATATAGTAACCAAATCTGGAAAGGGAACTATACTAAAGAGCAAGGCTGGGAAAAAAACAACTAATATTAAGGGGAACAAGCAACTGGGTAAATCACAACAAAAAGGGGTCTAAAGCCAGGAGGAAGAAACTAACAAAACTAAGCACAACACAGGAATAAATAAACCTAGGTAAAACTGCTCAATTAAAACAAACACTAAACCTAGCAGATCCTGACACTCCTGCACCCTAACAGCAAGAGCATCATTTAAAAAAAACAATAAAAATATCACTTTAATGCCAAAAACATGATTAGATGTAACAATAATTCAGAAGCACCTCATATTCACGGTTAATAAAAGTGAGGATTTAGAAAGCTCGCTGTTTGTGGTCTGGTGCCTTTAAGTTTCCAATTATGTGAGATACTATGCAGATGAACTTAAAATGTGTCTGTTTATATTTCCCAGAGTCTTTACAGTCAATACAGGTTCTCCCAAATCAATCTAATGAGAGATTTTCTCATTGGATACACCCCTGTTTGATTGGAGCCTACAATAATTGTCCCATCCACAGGAGACAAAGAGGTGGCGAGAATACAAATTGTCTCTGGCAGACATGAGCGAGCGAGAAATGATTGCTGCTGCTAAAAGAGAGGAAATTACCATCTTAAGCAGAACTGATTGGTGTCCTGCTAAATGGAAGGCTTCACTTCAGTAATCAAATCACATCAACGCTTTAAATTCAGAGCCAACGAAACTGCAGCACCAGGGGCAAAGTCTGTTCAGTCCTCACTGGATGGAAATAACTCACCACCAACAAACCTGCAGAAATTAAGGCTTCTGAGAGCTTTCCTGAAATGAGATGGTGCCGTTTTCTCCAAGGGCCATTGACTGTTAAAGCTCAGGTTTCCTTAGAGATAAATTATATCTTTCAGCCAAGTGCACACTTTGTGTCTTCTCACCACTTAGCTGAGTTAGACTATAGCCTGACTGGGTAAAACTATTTGTATACAAACTTGGAAATTAGGGCCCCTTTTGTCTCTAGACGTTTTCCATGTAAGAGTTTTTACTAAACATTATTTAATTTATTTAAAACGAAAAACTACATCAGGGCTGACTATATCCTTTATAATCAACCAGAACATGACAAAGAACAGAACAGACAGTAACGGTTACACGTTAGCTGAAGAGTGAAAGTGTGGTTGACATTAAAATCTTTATCACCTCTGTGTTTAAACTGTGTCTTAAGAACCTTTAAAAGTATAGTCTGCTGACCCGAAAGAACCTGATGGTACAAATGCATGCAGCAGAGCTGACATCAAATAGGCAAGACTATTGAGAAAATAATTTAATGATTTATTCAATACCTTTGGTTTCACAATAAGAATAAGCATGATGAAGACAGTGGACAGATCTGGGAACATTTTGAAAGATCCTGTTTGAAGTGACTGCAGTCTCACAGAGCAGCCAGTAGGATGGCTGGCATGGATCTTTCTGTTCTCTGCCAACCTGTTAACTCTGTCTGCTCGCCACAGTGCACCCAGCAGGCTGAGCAGATGTGGCTGAGCAAATGCTGATAGGATGCTCTGCCATGTCAGGATATCTACTACTGGGCCTCATTTTAGTTCCTCAGCAGCAGCAGGTCAGCATGTATCAAGGACTATTTACCACTGGTCAATGGAAAAAAATTTAAATGATTTGAAATTTGTCTTGTGTGTCCAGATTCCCTCCCTGTCTGTGAAATTTCAGACATTCTTCAGTCACTGTGTCTTGTGCTGAGGCAATGTAACACTATATCCTCCACCCACTCTCCTGGGTAGGTGACAAATAGCTTTATGAACATAGCAAAAGCCTCCCACCAGCCACAAGGATGTTGCTCGGAATTTGTGACGCAACACAAGCCATCACCATGCAGGATCTGTGAGCACCAACCTGAATACTGCCTGTGCAGAGCAGAAGCTCTCAGGGGAACACAGCAAGCCCGAAAGGTGGTTCCCACACTGGAGGTCACCTGTATGTCATATGTGTGTGTTTTGGAAGAATGATGGTCCCTAATATTAATAACGTGCTTCAAGAAGGAGGGAATGCTCCTTGCATGATGAGATGCAAATGATTCCCACAGCTGCTTTTAAGGAATGGGCTTTTATGCTACATTTTAGCTGAATTGATCCTCAACAATTATTGTAACTTCCACCTGCCTTTCATAAATATGGACAGGGTCCTGAGTGGAAAGGACTAGGCTTGAAGGGTATCCTGCAGAACAGTAAAGTGTGTTTGTGTCTTCAGTTGTGTGTGTTGTCTCATTCCCCTGATGTCTCGGTTTCTGCGTCATTGCCTGCAAAACTGCTATTGATTTATGGCAGTTCATACAAACGGAAAAAAAAAAACTTGAACTACGTTCTTGTCTGAGTGAGTCTCTGCAAGTATGGTTTATAGTTGTCCTCATGTCTGGTTTCTGCTGTAGTCCACTCACAGTTATTGATTTTTCTGTATTTTTCGGAATGAAGCTCAAACAGAAAGTATAAAAAAGTGAAGAAGCAAATGCGAGCAAAGAGAGATAAAGGAAGCAGGAACAGAGGGAGAGAAGGAACTGATTTATAACAGAAAGAGAGATTTAATCGCATTAAAAAATTATTTTACTTTGTCCTAGTGAAAAAGATGAGAATTGTAGTGTCATATTTGCATTCAGTTTCCTGACTCACATACAGAATCACTCAGAGAATCCAGAATGAAAACGATCAGAGGTTTATTTACAATAAAATTTTTGGTAGATGCAGAGCTAGACATTAAATGGCTTACTGTTCTTGAGTTGAAAGAAAGAATTGGGGGATGGCTGTGAATGGAGATGTCTTGAGCTCCAGGTGGGATTCCACCAAGAGCGAAGCGGTGGGAGACTTCAGTTTTGGACAGTAACTGAACAGAGCAGAACTGCAGTGGACGACCATGGAGTGGGTGAGTTTGGAGAAGAGATCTGACATGGAGAGGATTACTAGAAGGATCAGGGCTAGGCGTGAACTCCAATGCAAGCTTCAACCTGGAAAGAAGAGAAAACACAAGGGATCAGAATTGCTGAGGTAAACAAAACATGCAAAATAACTTTCTACAAAAGGGTAGATAGCCACAGGAAATGCAAGGAGAAAAACACATGGAGGCTTTACTTGACCACAGAGGCTGATCATCAGGCAAAGAGCAGTCGTCCGACAGATGAGCAGACTGCAGCAGGCCAGCCATGTCCTCTGGCAGAGATCCTCTGTTCCAGGAAAGATTTCACATACACACACAAAACTCCCACCCACACTCCAGGATCCTGACAACACCTCCTCCTCAAAGGCCACCACTTGGCGGCTCAGAAGAACCAGAAGGACGGGAAGCTTTAAAATCGCTAACAAGAGTGTCGTCAAGAAAAATTATCAGGGAATCCAGGAACGATCAACACGCTCATAACCTTTCGATAAGATGTTGAAAAGAAACAACTGTTGAGAGTTCTTGCTGCTGAACGTCTTTCTATAAGCTACTCCATGCTGGCTTCATCTTTGTTCAGTAAATAATAAAGTTGAATCTATTCTGAGATGTCTGATCTTTAGAACCTGGCTAAGACCATTTTTATTGTTTACTAAAATGTAAAACTCAGCATTTTTTAATCATGAGTTTATGTCATAAAACTTTGAAATTGATCTTTGCATCTAAAAAACAAGTTGGAAATAGAATCATCTACTGCTCATTTAATAAGCAGCTTCTTTTTTCCTGCCAACTCCATCTTCAGTTCAGCCAGCCTGCTGCCTCAGTGGCATTGACTCTTTAGCTCTGTCTTTTCATGAAGCAGCTTTAGTTCAATAAAAGTTTAACTAATGGTTTATTGAAAGTCGCAGGGTGCCAGAAGCCATATATTACAACCATAATATATACAGGGGTTGGACAATGAAAGTGAAACACCTGTCATTTTAGTGTGGGAGGTTTCATGGCTAAATTGGACCAGCCTGGTAGCCAGTCTTCATTGATTGCACATTGCACCAGTAAGAGCAGAG
>JAHUTJ010026828.1:0-13868 GCA_036250325.1 Characodon lateralis
TATATATATTGATCCCTTTTCCATATAAAACCGCATTGGAAAAACGTATTTCAAGGTTTTCAAATTTATGATTGTGTCCAAGAATAAGTATATCACGAAGTTCTTAAAATTTTTAAACAACACTTTTAGAATTGTATTGGTATTCTTGAGAAGTGCTGCAAATATTCATCATTCAGTTTTTCACAGCAAAAAGTTGGTTTTGTTTGGGTGAATGACATAAATGATTGTGTTCATGTATGGCCTTCCAGCTCCAGATATCTAAGGAAGTACTTTCCTTCTGACTAGAAGTTGCATTATAGGTATCATAGATCATAGCTACAATGCTACTGGTGAAAGGTTACATGTTAAATATCAGTTTTAAATAACAAAAATATATAATAAACCTCATAAAACAGTATATCAAATTTAATGTAAATGAAATTACTGATAAAAATGTGAATAGGAAAATATCCAATTCAAATTTTTAAAGCACTTAAAAAACACAGAGGTTAAAATTCTGTACAGACAAAAGCAAAATATAGATAACTCCATATAATTAAAATGCTACTGCAGACACTGGAAACTGAAAGGATCAGCAGTAATGTTTTATATACAAAAGCCAAATATATTTTTGTTAATTATTTATAAACTTTATTAGAGGCTATGTAACAATAAACAATAAACTGAAACTATGACTAGTAAAAACTAAATTACAGATATCTGAAATGTGAGTTTCTCTTCTTGTGAGATTTCTATTTCAGATCCCCAGAATATTCACTCAAGATATTAAGTTTGTACTTGTTGATCTCTTGAGCCAAAAGGTTTTAAAACACCTCAAATGTTTATTGTGGAAAGGAGGGAAGAATCTTAAGATGCTTGAAATGTTTTTATTGACTTGGAAGACTTTTCATGAACTTCTTTAATAACTTCGTCTTTCATAATACATTTACAACTGAACGTTATCTCAGATATTTTAAAATGTTTACTCTAAAGTTTAAAATGTTAAAATGTAATTATTCACAGGAGAAACTCAAATAATAATTATGTCTAAGAAATTAAGCTGCCTTCCACTTGCCTGGGAAGTTGGAAAAGCAGGACTTGCTATTTATTGTGGGAAGAACTAGTAAAACATAGATTATATAAACATATTTGTTTACATTTATGCATTCACAAATACAGGTTGTAGATTGCTGAGTATGTGAGACTGATTTGACAGAGAAGCTGATGTTGTTAACATATGAAATTATGGCTGGAAGCCAAGCACCCCCAGTTATCCTCCTGTGTTGCCCTTTTTCCTGATTAAATGAAAAATCTGACAGAAAAGTAAGGCTGTGTAAAAATCAATAATCCTGCATTTGGTCAAATTATCAATTTTCTTGTTTCTGATGTTACTTTAATATCATTTAAACGTTGCATTCTTAGTGTGTTTCACACAGGAAGATGGGTAATTAGATGATCAGCTCATATATATATATATATATATATTTTTTTTTTTTTTTTGAACGCTCTCTCTATTTGTGCCTTGCACATTTTTCTGCATGCCCTGTGGCATTTCTCTTGGGGGCGTCAGGCTAGCAGTGGGACTCTTAAGCAATGACATAGTTCCCTTATACCTCTGCTTGTACCTGCTTAGAACCTTTTTTTCTGTTAACAGAACCACTCTTCCAAAACGCTAACTTGCCGTTTGATTAGAGGGCGGAGCGTGGTGCGATTATATGTTACTTTAGCCTGCCATACCTTTTCCTTAGCCCAATCATCTTTAGGCCGCAATTAGCCACTAGAGGGCGTTCTCTTGCTACGCAACTCATACTCACTTGTTTGTCAACAAACGTTTACTTTTGCCCACTAGTTCACTTCCGTTTGCAGTCCAAGATGGCGGTGGTCGCTTTACGAAACTCAGCGTCTCTGCTTTCACTGTCAATATTCAGCAATCGGTTCCTCCGACCGGAGCTCAACGTGCTTTGCTCCTATCACAAAAAGGTAACCGACTGAAAATTCCAGGCTTTTAATTACTACTGACTGCCTGCGTCATGTTATTTTTGAGTAGAGGAAATTTGTTATGATGTCCTATAGACGTCAAAACAGATGTTTTCATGCATATTCACCTTTGCTGAAGGTGGTGGACCATTATGAAAACCCGAGAAATGTGGGCTCTCTCGACAAGAACAAGAAGAACGTGGGGACTGGGCTGGTGGGTGCACCAGCCTGCGGGGATGTAATGAAACTCCAGGTAAGCTGGAGCTGCACAGCACCGCTTTCAGGACTTACTGGTATATTCCTATAGGTTTGCCTCTTGTGTTGTTGCAGATCCAAGTAGATGAAAACGGCAAGATAGCGGATGCGAAGTTCAAAACATTTGGCTGCGGATCAGCCATCGCCTCCAGCTCTCTGGCAACAGAGTGGGTGAAGGGGAAATCGGTAGGAACAGAACCGGGCCCATACTGTTTGGTTGATTGATTTAAATACAGGGGATCTGATTGATCTACTTTCACTCTGCAGATTGATGAAGCGCTCAAGATTAAGAACACAGACATTGCCCAAGAACTCTGCCTTCCTCCCGTTAAGCTTCATTGTTCTAGTAAGTTAAAATTGTTGATTGATGCAAAGTGTTTTGCATGGTTTAGAAACGAACTAAACATTTAGATAACTGGTTTTTCTATTTGTCTTTATTATTTGATGTTGTGTTTGAGCGTCTTTTAATTAACTGTTTGTACGAGGACGTTTTCATACACATTGAATTTTTTCACATTTCGTCACATTACGACCACGTCCTTCAATGTTTTTATGAGGACTTTATGTGATGGAGCAACACAACGCAGTGCATAATTGTTTGGTGGAAAGGCCAGGGATGCTTAAATGGTCTTTAAAATAAAAAATCTGAAAAGTGTGGCTTGCATATTCATTCAGGGTCCATTGAGTAATACTTTGTTGAACCACCTTTTACTCCAGTTACAGCTACAAGGCTTTTGAGGTAAGTCTCATCCGTTTTTGCGGAATAAGTCCAAGTCAACCAGGTTGGGTGGAGAGCGAATATCCTTTGATCTACACCATTTCGTTGTCTGGCTTTATGTTTATAGTTGTTGTCATGCTGGAAGGAGAACTTCTGCCGAGTCCAATGTGTTTTGGAAACCTTTTCAAAGAAGAAAGGTTTTCTTCCAGTAATCTAACAGCATGACGCTGCCTCCACCATGTTTCTCTATGGTGATGCTGTGGTGATATTTGTTTGTTAATTCTCTAACATTCGTAGCGTATGCCACACTTTGAGCAGAAGACGACCCTCTACCTGTTTGCTGTCTCCCTACATGGCTCAGGGCAAACAGGCCTTTATCTGGCTTTGTTTCAGGAGTGGTTTCTTCTTGATCAATCTTTGAAGTGATCAACAGACTCTCCCACCTGTAACCCATCTGTGCTTGAAACTTCTCCACAACTTTAGCCCCTGTCCTGTCTGGTGTGTTTCTTGGTCTTCAAGATGGTGCATGTTCTGTAACAAACTTCTGAGTCCTTCAGAGAGCAGCTGTATTTATACTGAGGGAAATTACACAGAGCCAGACTTTATGAAGGGGGGTACATACAAACACATGCCACACTTTTCAGGTCTGATTTATACATTTGAAAACCATTTAGAATTTGCTTCCACATTGCAAGTATGTGCTATGTTGTGTTGATCTATCACACAAAAGCCCAATAAAGTACACAGAAGTTTGGGCCAATAATGTGGAAAAGCTAAAGGATGCTACTTTTACAAGGCGTTTGGAAATACTTCAAAACATGGTCGGCTTCTACTTTCTGGTCACATTATGGAGTATTATTATACTTTGGCCTTAAGGCTGCAAGCATACTCACTCCTTGTATGAATGAAATTCTTCAAATAATTGTAGATGGATGTCTAGGATTGATTTTAAAAGTAGGGAATTTAGTAAAATAATGTTTCCTTATGGTGTTTCAATCCAGTTTTTTCTGCCTCAGTCTGACAAAAAGATATTATAAAACTCTCCAGAACTAGTGATTTAATCTTTCATGTAGACAAAATGTTTTATAAAGTTTATTTCTAATCTCTTTGGATACCTAAACATGCTTTTCTTTTATTCAAGCTATCCAAATATAAAGTGAATAAATGTTGCACTTTTCTGCTCTTTATGTGAAATTTCTTTTTTGGCGATTTATATGTAATCACTTGAATAAATGAATATATTTTAGAATGTAATGTCTCGCAGCTGAATTTCTGTTTTTCATTATAGTCACAGTGTTTCTAAACCTCTCCCGTTCCTTTTTCCTCAGTGCTTGCAGAAGACGCCATAAAAGCAGCGCTGTCAGACTACAGACTAAAACAAGAGGACAAGAAATAGGAACGTGCCAAAGCCAGCAGTTAATAAGTTATGTGCCAACCATAATGGGATATGTATATAACTAGCATCTCTCAGCAGAGCCGCGTGAAGATGAGTGACTCTGAGTCTTGCCTTCAGGGAACATTCAATATATTAGCTGATGGATTTGGCAATTTGGAATCCCAAGTTGAATATTTGACCACCATGTTCCTCAGTGTGCAGCACGGACTGTTTTCCCGCTCTGCAGTGATTTTGTGCACGGAACAAAAAGGAGATCTTTAATAAAGCAGAAGGAAAATGACTCGTGTGTTTGTCTTAATCTGTTTTGGCTCTGTGATTTTTATTTGGCTTAAAAATTCAACTAAAGGTTAACACCTTTAGTTTCATATTTAAAAAAAGGCTTGTAGAAGACTGTTTTTGCACATGTTCAAATAAATGAAGGAACCTGTTCAGCGTGTCCACTGTTTTCATCCAACAGATCTCTCGTTAGCCGGTGCCACTCTCTGCTGGTGTACGAGAACTTTTTTCAGCACAGTTAGCACCATCAGCATTACGAGAACCATCAGTATGCACAGCACAGCCAGCAGAGAGACGATGACTGTCGAGTCTCTCTGGGAGAACATCTGTGAGTTCGCAGTAGGCAGGAGCTCCTGTATGCTGGTGGGCAGGCCTGATTGTGTCCCTGCAGCAGAGGACGCATTGCTCTTAGGGTAAGGATCTGTCATGTTTTCTCTGCATCTCTGGTCCTCTGGAAAAGTTGTAGTTTTCAGATCAGCTGGACTGACTGATTGAGATATGTTGAAGGATAAACACTCTTCATAGGTCAGAGTCTCTAAGGAGTACGGTAAAACCCGAGTCTTGGGAAGATAGTGGAGGTTTTGTGCTTTAGTGATAGTGGGTTCTTTTGATATGTTCTGCAACAAATCATCCTTGTCTTCATATGAGCCTGGATCAGATGTTTTCACCGCCTCTGCGGAGTTGAGCATAGGCTGGTTCATCTTCTCCTTTGGCTTTAGGACATGTGGGCAGATGGATATGATGGAGAGGTTCAGTAGCAGGCGGTGAGCAAGGTGGACCGGCTCTTTGCACACCAGATCTGTAGCCATCCTCAGTCTGCCACTCAGCAGCCAGCGGTACAGATACAAGATGTCGCACTCGCACACCCACAGGTTGTTGGTTAGGTCCACAGACCTGAGGCGTGGCAGGCTGTCAAAGGTGTTTTCTGGCACTGAGCGTAGACAGTTGCTGTTGATCTGCAGGACCTGGAGGTTGATCAGGGCAGAGAGTGAAGGAAGATCCAGAGAGGATATGCAGTTTTTTGACAGGTCTAAATGTGTCAGTGATGGCGGGAGATTCAGAGGGAGTCTTGTGAGCTTGTTCCCCTTTAGTGTTAGGACCTTCAGCTTTTTCAGACCCAGCAGCGCTCCTGGCTGGATGGCACGTATTTTGTTGTCCTCCAGATCGAGCCGAGTTAGGTTCCTCAGCTGCCTGAGGGCTCCTGAGGTGATGTAAGTGATGCGGTTCTCCTGCAGCAGTAGGGACTCCAGGCTGGGAGGTAAGCCGCGGGGGAAGCGGGCCAGCAGGTTGTGGCTAAGGCTGAGCTCCTGCAGGCCGGAGAAAGGCCGGAGAAGGTGGTCCACGTTGCAGAGCTGGTTTCTGGCCACGGACAGAGCTGAGGTGCTGAGAGGGACGGATCGAGGGAGCGACCTGAGACCCAGTGACTCGCACAGGACCAGAAAACTCTGGCCGGGACAGCAGCAGCCAGGGGGACATGGAGACATGGTGAGGCAGGCGAGGGGACAGACAAAGAGAGCGAGGAGGACTTTACATCTGTACCAAACCATGACTCACTGTAAAAAACAAGGGGCAAATTAGATACATACAACGATTTTCTGACAGATGGGGTCTTTAGGAATCATCTAAAGTTTTAATTAATGGTTTATCAAGAATTATTGATTAGATAAAATTATTCTTTCACCATGGAACCAATTGATTAAACCCTTTATCAATTATTATGCAGCCAATTATTATTCTTTATAATCCATCAGATATAGCCTTTAAACAACCAGATCGCCTGTGATCAATAATAAAGTTTTATTTAAGCACGCTTCTCCCTGACAGTTAGAGGATGGATCCAGTCGGCTGGCACCTGGTGTCTGAATGATAATAGTCAGAGGATCCCTTCCTAATCAATTATTCACTCAATGAGGCAGTGAGAGGAAGAGTCTGGGAATGCCCTGCCAAAGTTTAAAAATCATGTCACTCATCATGAGTTAAGTGCACTAAACAAGTGCAAAACTTCACTTGGAAAAGTATTACTGCACCTTGAACTTTTTCTCTCTACAATGCAAAACTTCATCATATTTTATTGGAATTTTATCTAAAAGACCAACTTGAGGTTGATCATAATTGTGAAGTAAAAGAAAAATGATACATGGTGTCATTTTATTATCATTATAATAATAATAATAATTATTATTATTATTTTTTTTTTACAAATACCAGTCTATAAATGATACATGCCTTTGTGTTTTTCCTGCGTTCCTCTGTTTTTCTGTTAAGCAGTTTGAATTACTATGTGGAAGATATGAATGATGCCATACAAATGAACTTCCCTTGCATGTGAAGAGGGTGAACACCAGTTTTTCTGTCAACAGATGCTCCCACCTGAGCTGCGGATCTTTACAGTTCATCCAGAGTTACCATCAGCCTTCCAACCTCTCACCTGACCTGCTGTGTTCCTTGGACTTCATGATGCTGCTTGTTCACCAATGTTCTCTTACAAATCTCTGATGCCTTCAGAGAACAACTGGATTTATCCTGAGATTAGATTACACACTGGTGAACTCTATTTACTAATAAGGTGACTTCCTTATTTTAGCGGTATCAGATTAAAGGGGTGTGAATACAAATTTACACCAAAGTTTTCAGATTTTTAGTTGGGGGAAATACTTTGTGTTGGTCTATCACAATAAATCTTAATAAAAAGCTTTAAAGTTTGTGCTGGTAACAAGACCAAATGTGAAAAAGTTCAAAAGGTATCAATGCTATTGCAGCTAAGCAGGTTAGACTCTACAGCTCTGACATGACACACATCAGTCGCCACTAGGCCTGAACATTTGTCATTCTGATGCAAACATACTGTCAACCTGACTGACTGTATGTCTAATGAGTAGAAGAGTCCCTTTCTCACTGCAGGCAGGACACGTTTGACCTCAGGGATTACGAACAGAGCAGAGTTTTCAGTTGGCTGACTTGGAACATGGAGATGATGCTATAATGTTTGAATGTTAATCCAAACCACAAACGTTTTCTAAAATGAATCAAGTCTCTTTGGGCACCGAAATCAAAAAAAATGGGTATGAAAAGCCAATCGATGACAATGAAGTTGGCTATTCTGCAGAAAGTTGTATTTCAGTCCAAACCTACCCAGTCATTACAGGTGGATTACTGCTAGGACAGAGATGTACTCCAGATTTTTTTCTTACTGTAATAAAAAAAGAAACTATTAAATTTGCTACTTTGCAGAAAGTTGTTTTGAATCTGTGCATTACAGCTACTCGTGCAAATCCAAATCCATCCACCAGCTATAGCTTTGTTACTTTGCAGACATAGTTATGAGCTCCTAACTCATCCACTTACATGTGGTGAGAGATCCAATACCATTTTGGGTCCTACTCTACCTCTTTCAGATCATATACTGTATTTATAAGTAGATTTAACTTTGTTTCACAATGGAGCCAGTCACCATGTCTTTCCACAGTGCATTTTTGTTATTTTGCGACATATAAATTAATCAAAAAAGTTTTTGCTATTTAATGACTATTAGTGATCCACAAAATATTTACTTTTTACAATCTGGCAGCCCAAGAGGGTCTTTTCAATGCTAACCATGTGTAGCGCCATTATTATCAGCAACTAAATTCTGGCTAAACTTACCATTATCCTGCTTTGGGATTATTTGCTCCTCTGTAGAGATGGGCAGGCGTCTGTGATCCTCCGTCTTAAAAAGATGACCACTGCTACTCCAAATTCCAGGCGGACGCTCATCAAAGTTTCATGACTGCCTTAAGGTGCTCTGTTACCTATTCTAGATACTCCTCACCATCCACATTGATTGAGAGGTCCTATTGTTTGTCAGAGGCAGCTAACAACACAAAGACAATCTTGTTTTAGAAAGGAAAAAATGACACGTGTCTCAGGTGTTCTCTTAGCGGAGGTCTCTGAAGGTCAGGGTTGTTAGAAATCAAACACACAGTGAATGTCATGAGTGGGTGTTTTAACACGGAGGTTCTCTGAGAGGTTTTTGTGTTTGTGTTTCTTTCCTTCTACCTGATGGGAGGAGTGAAAGTGAAGGGGGAGTACTTTCTCAAATTATTTAGAGCTTTGCTGGCTAAAGGGCAGGGAATCTGACCCGGGGGTGAGGTTCTGTCAGGGCTCACGTTTCCTGCCAACCTGGCTGTGTTTGATTGTGTGTTGTCATCTTATTTTTGATCTCTGACATCTTAACCTGCTCCTTTTATAAACCAGATTTACTTTCAGTCTTATTTAAAGGCAATTTTCTTAAATAATATAATGCTAGATTTCAGATGTAATCAAGGTGTGCCACAAAGGTGTCACAAAGAAAGTTGGTGAAACATGGGATGAAAAAAACGAAAATGAAAAGTCAATGCTTGAACTGGTCACATGAGGGCAGAATTTTAGTAGTTGTTCGAAAGACCGCCCTTCAAAATGATTGGAACCTTGATAAAAATGTGTAAACAGTCTTAATATAAATATAAATACTTTAATGAAATTACATATTCTCACAGTAGGAGTTTTAGGAAAAACCCATTTAATTTGAGTACATTTATTCAATGGGGAAAACACAACTCGAAAATTTCATGATTCCACACACTAAGGATCCAAGAGCCTTTGGAAGATAAAAAGGCCCACAGCATTACAGGTCCTCTACTATACCTAACAGTTACTCTGTTTCACTTTAAATCCAGCTGGATAGTTTGGTGTAAAAAAAAAGATTAATCCTAGTTTCATGTGACCCAAACAAGTGGCCCTGGTTAAAGTACCTGAAGAGTTTTGCACAGAGAAGGTTGTTTTTTTTGTTTTTTTACTTTGCGTTTCTACCAACTTATCAGTTAGCATGTACATATTATCTAGTGATTGTTATGGAGACATTGGGACCCCAAGATGCCACATTTTGCTGAACTTTGAAGAGGTATTTATTTACCGTCCTCCTGACCGTGCTTGGTGACAGGACAATTATGGGTCCAGTTTCAGTGTTGTTTGTCAAAGTTCCAGTTATTTTAACTTTTTTAATTATTGCTCTGACTGTAAATATGGGCAAGTTAAGGTAAATGGCTATTTTCTTATGGCTACTTTCCAACTTGTGAAGATCAACAGTAATTTGCCTAGCTTACATGGCATGGTTTCTTGTCTTTCCTCTTTGTGGAGGAGACATATGAGCCTCTGTGTCACGTCATATTTAAACCCTAGGGAAACAGGAAATAATGGATTACTAAATAAAACTCAATGGTAAATGGACTGAACTGTCTATTCCTACTGACCACTCCTAGACACCTAACAAAAGCTAATTAAAAATAAAAAATGGTTTAGTTTAATTTATTTTCTAAGAATTTTTGAAGATTCCTTTGAGTGCCCCACCTCACATTCAGAGTAACTATGCTCAAATTAAAGGTGTGACCTTCCTAAAAATAAAATACATCATAAAATATTGCAATAAAATCGGATAAAAAAAAAATAAAATCTTTTCCTGTACGTTTATCAGCCATGCTATTCATAGAGGATGCTGTATATTGCCTAGCAGTCATTTTATTTATTTGTAACCCTAAACTGGAACAAATCAGTGTGCCCAGCATTCGTGCATACAATATGCAGGCTCTTGTTCTGCTCCAAAGGGCCGTGTATGTATCTGGATTACATCTGCTGAAATATTTAAAGAACCTTGTATAGTAGCCAGTGAGAACAAAGGAGCTCTTGTCAGGTCCAGACCTACCTCCTTTCTTCTGCAGTCCTGCTTTTAGGGGGGTGGTGTCAGTGGCCTCGTTAAGGCTTACTGCTGTGTTCGCGAGGCTTGAATTAAAAGCGATCTTCACAGATATCTTAAATCTTTTATTTGGATAATTACCTTAACATAGTGATTCCTGAGTGGATAGAGGTCAAAATTACGGATTTTCAATGGATGATAACATGCATGTAGAAGATGTCATTTATTTTAGGAAACTTGATGTCTTTCCTAATTTAATGTCTCTTCAGGGCTGTGTTTGTTTTAGTTTAACAGCTGCACTTTCAAGAATGACAAAGACACTCCGTCTTCAGTTTTATTAAACATTAGCAAAACAAAATTGTCATTGTGTAAAAGGTACAAGTGTCACAGAGAAACCAACATATGAGGACAGCAGTTTATGATTCAGATGAAACAGCCTGTTTTAACCTGACAAAACAATGACCTAGAAAACATACAAACTTATAGTTTAAATGCCCACTGACTTGCAATATGTAATTCAAAGTTATCAAATCCTCATACTTAGCTTTCTCACTTATTTTTAAATCTTTATCTTTGAGACAGAAAAGCAGAAATTAGTATATAAATATAAAATAACAAACACTGAAATGAAACTGTTGTTTACTAATTTATCTGTTAAAACATTTACCAGTTCAATATAGATCATAAAAATGCTAAAATGCAGGATAAAATAAAAATATCTGTGCCTTTAGCTCCAATATTCTGAAATAAAACTGATGAAAATTCTCCTTGTTACATTTGGTTTCTTGTTCTGTTTCCTGGTTTCTGAAATGAAATACAAGACAACATATAACAACACTAAAATTGAAGTAAATGTAAAAGTTAATAAAAAAAAATACTCAAAACTCATTATCAGGACAGGTCTTCTGGGATTTATGTGTTTATTTACAGCTCCAAAGAGGTTGCTCTAAATGGCTTATTCAGCTCTGAAGCTCTTAAAAAGCACAAGAAGGAGATTCTTCTGGTTGGGAACATGGAGAAAACGTTCTCCATGGGATAAACCTCTGCTTGGCTATAATGATCCTTTAAAAATCAAATCCCATCAAATAAAATATACAGCTACCAGCCATTTTTACTCATGTCCACTAAATAACCTGCTAGGTAATGAGCGGCACCGTGGTTTCATAAAGCAAAGTAGTGGGAAGCTTCAACCCAGCATATTCTACATACTGTAAATGCAAATGCAATCTCTCTCATAATAGGCTACAATAGCATCATCTCACATGAAAGATGTAGAAAAATCAAACCTTTTATTTGAATGAATTCATATTTCTGTTATTTAGTCTCCCACTGAGTTATTTGTAGCTCTAAAAATGTAAGCATTTTTTATTATCACTTTACTTTTTAAGCTGACCAGAGTATTTATAAATCTTATATGAGTAATTTGTAGCATTTCTCTGAGGTATAAATATCACATTGAATATAGCACCATTTTCTTTGCCATTTCTCAAAAGACAGGAAAGCATGTCGTTCAAGTAAGGGCAGATATGTGTTGACTTTCATAAAGCAGGAAATGGCTTAAAAGAAACTTCCTACAGTCCTAGACTTGTCCACCTGGAACAGCAACAAATGAGGCTGGACAAGGACCCAAGTCAATCTGGTCACCAAGGGCAATATTTTATGTCATTTTTATACATCTTAACTAGGTTGCCAATAACTGTGCAGGGTGCTGTGTGCATGCATGTATGCACATTATGTACAAAACCATTCACTTCACTATCATTAGGATTACCCCACTATTTGACTTGTTAACAAATTGCACAGCTTTTCCTTTTCCTCACATAAATGTTTACATAAGTTATGTTTTTTCTTTAATATTGATAATTTAGGCTTCTGAGGTTCTATGGATAAATTACAGACTCGCTCAGTAAGACACTTGAAGTGCTGCTTTCTGTCTTCTGCTCTTTAGTGTCTTCTTTTTGTTTATATTTATTCAGATTTTATGCTCCTAAAGATTTTCATAGAAGGAATGATTTTCTTCTGAGTGACAACTTGACTTGTTTTGCATGTATTGGTGTGTATCTTCAGTCATGTTAGTTGTTGACTTTTTTCAGATGGCAGGTGCAGACTGGGTGATTGGAGCTGGTGCTGGGACTGACGCTCTGCTGGACCTCCACCCTTGGCTTTACTGGCTCTTTGAATTTCACTTCCTCTCTTTTTTTTCCTACTTCCTCTGTGTCTCTGATCTTTCTGACCTCCTGTCGAGGCGACAACTTGACTTCCCTCCCCTTGTCTCCCACCAGAGCCTTGGAGGGCATGCGCAAGTGTTTGGGGGAAGCTGGACCCTGAATATGGACCCTCTTGACATGGTCCACGACATACGGTTTCTCCTGGGGTTCGCTCGAGTTCTTGCGAGTTCCAGTTTTACCAGCAGTATACTTCTTGGGTGGGTTGGGAAGGGGCTTGTACGCCTCCAGCTTGCGCTTATGGCTCATGGCGAACGCACAACAAATGATAAAGACCAGAACAATAAGAAGAGAGGTAACAACAATGATGATGAGCAGGTTCTCCTGCAGGAAGTCCACCACTCGGCTCAAGACAAAGTCTTTCAGGCGGATCATGGTGGTGGTGATGGTGTTGGTGAGGCTGGGAGGCTGAGTGGCAGCAGTGACATGAACAGGCGCTCGTGTGGAGGAGGTGAGGAAAATGAGCTCCAGCTCATCTTCGTCGCCACTGCCGTCCACAGATATGTTATAGAACAGAGGGCTGCAGTGACACAGACTGCAGCACAGCCAGAGAAGAGTCACACAGGAGACCGGAAAAACCACGAGCGACGTCATGATTAACTGTGGGTCCTACAACAACAGAAAAGTCAGGTTTTTAAACACAAAAGTACAGAGAATCAAATGGGGCAACTTGTTAGACAAAAAGATTCTCTGTAATTATAAGGAATATTAGAAACCACTACGTTTAAGATGAATAAATTAATAAAATTTTCATTTCAAACATATAAGCAAATAATGTGAAATGAAAAGAAAAAAACAAGCATCAAATAAAACTTCTACATTAATGTGATAAAGAATCTTGTCTGTCAAAATTTATAACGGAGATTACACAATTTGTAAAAAGCAGAATAGAAATACAATTTAACTGTGTGAAAAGAAATAGGACAATGCTAATTCTTATTAAATCCTTCCCTAATTTGAACGTATCCTGTATGTGTACATCATCTATGTGTAGCATTAAATGATTAGTTGAATTTGACTGTGTTGTATTATAGTTTGGATTGAATTGGGCTGTACTTTGAGTAGGTTGTAGGTTGAATTGAAGTAAGACAATATTGGAGATAACTGCAGAACCTGATTTGTGTTTGGACTCTTTTGATCCTGTGGAGCTTCCTGAGTTATCAGAAATATTAGCTTCATCTAAACCTTCAACTTGTATGTTAGACCCAATCCCAACCAAATTATTTAAGGAAGTGTTCCCTCTGATTACCAGCCCCATTTGAGCTATGATTAATCTATCCTTTGTAAATGGATATGTACCACAGGCTTTTAAGTTAGCTGTAATTAAACCTTTAC
>JAHUTJ010026829.1:0-13861 GCA_036250325.1 Characodon lateralis
AGGTGATGTTCATCTCCCACTTGAGATCCTGAGGTATGATGGTGCCCAGGAAACGAAAGGAGTCAACAATGGCGACTGGAAATTCACACAGGATGATGGGGCTGGGTCGGGCTATGTTCCTTCTGAAGCCCATGATCATCTCCACTGTTTTCAGAGCATTGAGCTCCAGACTGTTCTGGCTGCACCAGGACACCAGATGGTCAATCTTCCTCCTGTAGGCAGACTCATCTCCCCCAGAGATGAGCCCAATGAGGGTGGTATCATCCACAAACTTCAGGAGCTTGACGGACTGGTGACTGGAGGCGCAGCTGTTGGCGTACAGGGAGAAGAGCAGAGGGAAAGAACACAGCCTTGAGGAGAATTGGTGCTGATGGTCCTGGGATCAGAGATGTGTTTTCCCAACTTCATATGCTGCTTCCTGTTTATCAGGAAGTTTGTAATCCACCTGCAGGTGGAGTCAGGCACGCTCAGCTGGAAGAGCTTGTCCGAGAGTCGTTGATGGAGTGGGGGGCTTTGGGTTTATAGTTTGTGATCTGTCTGAACCCCCTCCAGACAGATGTGGTGTTGTTTGCAGATAACTGGTCTTTTCGCCTCTCTGACTACAGCAGTTTAGCTTCTCGCACCTCAAAGGGTATGGCATGCAGATTGAGAAAAGTCATTGAAGTTATCCATGTTAAACAGTCTTACTTCATCCCTGGCATATAATAAGGGATAATATATCATTAATTCAAGACTATTTTGACATCTCTAATTTATTGGGAATAAACCTTGGTCTGATTTCCCTCAACCAAGAAAAGGCATTTAATAGGGTGTAGCACCACTACCTATGGAATACTTTGAAGGATTTTTGTTTCTCCTCTTATTTCATTGCCATGATGAAAACCCTCTATTGTGACATTGGGAATGTTTTAAAGGTCAATGGCATTTTAAATGCTCCTTTTAATGTAAAGAGAGGTATTCGACAAGGTTGTGCAATGTCAGGTATGTTGTATTCTTTAAGCATTGAACATTTGTTATGCAAAATTAGAAAAAGGTTATGGGGGGTAAAACTGAATGAAGTTTCTTCACATTTTAAGCTTTCTGCATATGCTGATGACATTGTTGTGGTTATAACAGGAAACTCAGATGTTCTCATTTTAACAGATATTATTGTTATGCTGTGGTTGAATGTTCTATTGAATGTTCTTCATCCAAAGTAAATTGGAGTAAAGATAAGGCTTTATTAGTAGGTAAATGGATAGGAGAAGGGCCAAATAATGATAATGTCAGGATCTGGGTTGTGCTGCCATTTGTTTTGCTTTTTCATTGCAGGTTCTGTTGGAGGGCGGAGCTGTGCTGCCACCTTCCCTCACAGGTGTGAGGGATCAGGCTCATCAAGGGAGCATATAAGGAGTAGGCTGTGAATCATTCGATGCCTGAGTGTCAACCCTAGTGGTACCTCTAGCCCTCCGAGCCTTGTACCGATTATTAGGCCCAAGCAGCAAAGCGCTGCGAAGGCCTATTGTAATTGCTCTGTTTATTATTATTATTCAGGCAATAAATGAATTGCCATTTTCGTGGCTTTAACATATTCAAAAAGTCAGCAAATTTGACGGAGCCATTAGTCGTGGTGAAAATGTTGGTATTTTAAAGGTTTCACAAAAGTCGCAATAAAAATGGCTCAACAGCGCCCCCCTGAAATTTTCAAAAAAACCTCTGCATTGACCTTACTTTATCGTACAGTTAGGAAATTTGGTACACTTGTAGAACTCCCCAAGAATTATCTAAATCTCTTGCACCCACATCCTACACCAAACAGAAAGTCGGCTTTCTTGGATTGAAGTTTCGATTTTGACCCCATTTTTGCTGTTTATAGCCTCCGTATTTGATCGAACTCCTCATAGAGATTTTGATTGATCGCCTTGAAATTTGGTCGGTTTGCTCAGAAGGGAAGGGGGATCTAAAGTTATCAAAATTGTGACTTTTTGAGCATGCTGAGGGGGCGAAGCCAGGCCTCAAAGTTTGATGACTCGCCAAAAAATTAGAAATTGTTATAGCTCTTACAAGGAAAGTCGCAGACACACAAAACCTTCTGGTATTGATCCACATCTGGCCCCAAACAATATTCAATGGTCAGATCTTGCCATCATCTAAGCCCCGCCCCCTGAGAACAGGAAGTGTCATGTTTTACTGTGAAAGGTCCAAATTTGACCCCCGTCACCTAATCAACACAAAACTGTCCCCAGTGACAGATAACAAGATGGTCTAAGTTGGTTTGGAACACAGAGACTTTACGCGGGAGGGTGTGGCCGTGGCGGCGTGGCGAGGAGAGACATCACGCCATGGCCTTACGTTTGCCTGTGATTTCCACATTTCTAAGCTGATCGCCACCAAACTCAATATGATTGATACTGGTCCAGCCCCCTAAAGATTTCCAGTGAAAAATTGGTGGGCGTGGCCTAATTGCTGCACAGCGCCCTCTAGGAGCACTAAAACAACCAGCCCCAAGGCATGCTGTGTCCGAGGTTTATGAAATTCAGTACACTTACGTAACTTATCAGGACCTACAAAAAAGTCTCTTGGACCCATTGTCCAAACCCCACAAGAAGTCGGCCATTTTGGATCAAAGGCTCCATTTTCTCTCGTTTACACACGTCAAATCTGAGCAAACTCCTCCTACAGCTTTTGACTTACAGACTTTGAAATCAATGAGTATAGTCTTAAGGCACTGGGGATCAAAAGTTATCAAAAACTTTTTGCTACATGAAAGTATGTGGGCGTGGCTAAGTCTCAAAATCTCGCTTCTCGCTATGACACACGAAACTGTTATAGTTTCTACAAGGAAAGTCAGAGACACATGAAACCTTCTGGGATTGATCCATTTGATGACTGGAACAATATTCAATGGTCAACTGCTGACATCATTGAAGCCCCGCCCCCTGAGAACAGGAAATGTAATGTTTCACTTAGTGTGGGCCATATTTTATCTCCTTCACCTAATCAACATGAAATTCTCTCCAATGACGGATAACACGATGGTCTAACTTGGTCTCCAGTACTACAGGGTGTGGCTGTGGCGGCGTGGCGAAGTCTGATGTCACGCCATGGCCATACGTTTGGCTCTAAATTACACATGCATGCTCCAATTTACTCCAAACTGAATATGGTTTATCTTTGTCAGCCCCTGGACAGCTTTATTAGATGACATTGGAATTTGGATCAACAGCGCCCCGCAGGACATTACAAGTGCTCTATCTCCTTCATACATCGTCAGATCCACTTGAAATTTAACATACATCATCATGGATCAATGCTGGACATGTTGACACAATCAACTGACGACATTAATTTATCCCCGCTCACTAACAAACAACTGAGTGCAGCTTCCATCAGGAAGGTTGTATTTCAGCCAAATTTGGAACATTTCTTACCAGAGCAGAACTGAACATGACCAAACAATGGATGAAAGGTGGCTCGCAGCGCCATTTAGTGGGAATGTGCGGAATCAAGCGGCGGGCTCCTTGGTGGCTTGGAGGAGGCAGTGCCAGGCTCCCGCGGTCGCTACACAAGTCGAGCGGAGCTTGGCTTCGAGGGCCGCCCAATGCTGCTTGCAGCTTTAATTTGAGTTTTGTAATCGCTCTAACCTTAAGTTCTCCCCTTTTCTGAATGTGCCTCCCGAAGTCCTGGCTGTTGTTTCCTTTTCGTTGCTTCCAACACAGCAAGCCCGGACTCTGTCTCCTGGATTCCATGCTCCCGAATCTCAGCCTGACTCCTACGCTACTCTGAGCTCTTTCACCTTTTCACATCAGCCTGACAGAATAAAGAGGCTGTTAGCCAGTCACTCTTCGTCACTGGTAACAACAAGCCACCTCTTGTTATTCTGAGTATTCGTTCTAGTATCTAGCTACCTCTGAGCCAAGCCTGAGCTTTCTCCTGAGCCTTTTGTGTTGTCCCTCCACTAACCTTCGTTTTTGTGTCTCCCCTCTTCAAGGGTTTCCTCATACCAGCCCAGACTATGATGATCATTTGTGGACTCACCTTTTCCGTTCCAAGCTTCCTGTGGACTCTGGATCACTACTTCCGCGACTGGCTTCCTCTTTAGTGCACTACCTGTCCGCCCAGCATCGCAGCCATCCAAGCCCACTGGATTGCACTTCCGCTGCAGGCAAGCAGACCACAAATCATTCTCCGGACATCTCTCACTGCCTTCATTCCACACGGACCTCTCGTTCTCCCCCCGCCTTGCGGATCCTTCTCCAAACACCCAGTAAGCCTCTCATTGTTTATCCTCATCCACCAACTTCTCCTACTTACCTTCGTTTCTGTTACCGAGCTCCCAGTCTCCCCGCGTTGCTGTTTCCCTCCGGACCTGAGTTCTTGTTCATAACAATTCATTGTACAATAAACCTTTTAACTGATCTTTTCACTCCTGAGGGTCTTCCTAAACTTCCTAAAACAATGACAGATAAATCAAATTTGGTAAAAAATGGTTTAAAATATTTAGGTGCTACCTGTATGACTCCTTCTCTTTTCCAATGGTTATAATCAGTCTGACAGAGAGAGGTATGCTGATCCTTGTGGTTTTTAGTATAACAATGGCCATCAGTGGGCTCTAGATGGACAAACTTTATCAGTTTATTATTTTACTTAGTGCCCCTACATGTGGCCCGTTCTGGGGTGGCCGGGCTCTGGCACTCGGTGGTTTGGTCTGGCCTCCCCAGCGGTCCCACACCGTGGGGTGCCTTGGGGGGTGCCTTGAGCCTTCTGCTGGAGGTTTCTTCCTGTTAAAAGGGAGTTTTTCCTCTCCACTGTCGCTACATGCATGCTCAGTATGAGGGATTGCTGCAAAGTCAGTGACTGTCCACTGTCAACATGCTCATCCAGGAGGATTGATTGCTACAAATTTCTGACTCGATGCAATCTGCTGTGTTTTCCTTAGACAGAAAATCGTTTTATCCAATTTGAATAAATAACTGAATCTGACTGCACTGTTCAATGGTTAGGATTAATTGGAATGTATGTACCTGACTTTTGTGAAGTGCCTTGAGACGACATGTGCTGTGAATTGGCTCTATATAAATAAACTGAATTGAAAATTGAATTACCCAATTACATTGGGTAAAGAGGAAGGTTTTAAGGCCTTTTTTAAAGTGTTCAAAAAAACATGTTTGGAACATTCCACAGGTGAACCGGTTCATTGGAAATAGGTGAGTGTCATGATTGGGAGCATCCGCATTCGTGAAAGGCTTAGACGTTCATAAGCAAGGATGGGGCGAAGTTCACCACTTTGTGAACAACTGCATGAGCAAATAGTCCATCAGATTTAGAATTTTTCTCAATGTACAACTGGAAGGAACGTCATCATCTATCAATCCTTGATGTCATCAAAATATTCAGAGAATCTGGAGAAATCCCTGTATGTAAGGAGCAAGGCTGAAAAACTACACTGAATGGCCATGACCTTTGACTCCTGTCGAAGCCGTCTCTGCTTCCCCGGGTCCGTTGATTTGGGTACAGGTTTTAAAGAGTGAAATAAACACAAGCACCATCAGCTTATGTTCGGCTCTGCGCAGAGTGAGAGATGGACCCCAGCCAAGCACCTGCGAGCCCAACTCTGCCCTCTCTCCGCTTTCAGCTCGTTTTATTCAGTCTCAAGGGTGTGTTCAACATATACATATATCATGTCACTCAAATATAACATAACAGTTCCTTAGGTCCAAATAAGGAGTGGTTCTGGTTATTTTCTTCTAGCAAACTCATCCTCCACTCTCTTCTTCACCCCCATCCGGTAATCCCTTGTCCTTCACCAATTTATGACCTTGCACCTTCTATGCTTCACTCCCTAAGCTTGACTCCCCTCTCCTCTATCTGCACATTCCAGTTACACACATAGATAGTTTATATTCTACACTCCTCAAGAGGCACTGCATTAAAAACCAGCATAATTATATAACGGATATTACCACGTGGGCTCAGGAACACAATCATTATCAGTTAACACAGATTGTCGCTACATCTACAAGTGCAAGTTAAAACTCTACGATGCAAAGCCAAAACCATACATCAACAACACCCAGGAACACTGCCTGCTTCTCTGGGCCCCAGCTCATCTGAGATGTCCTGTAGCAAACTTGAAAAATTTGCTGTGGTCTGACGACTCCACACTTCAAATTATTTTTGGAAATCATGGACGTCGTGTCCTCCAGGACAAAGACGAAATGGACTATGTGGATTGTTATCAGCGCAAAATTCAAAAGACAGCACAAGTATGGGGGCGGGTTACTGCCCATGGCGTGGCTAACTTGTGCATCTGTGAAGGCATCATTTATGCTCAAAGGTACATTCAGATCTTGAAGCAACATATCATGCCATCCAAGCAACATAATTTTTCAAGGACTTCCCTGCTTATTTCAGCAAGACAGTACCAAGCCACATTGTGCAAGTGGTCCAACAGCATGGCTTTGTAGTTAAAGAGTTCTGGCATTATGAAGCACCAAATACAACAACGGAGACTCCCGGACTGTTTACAGCAGCTGAAGTGTCAAGCAACAATGGGAAAGAATTCCCCCACAAAGCTTCAATAATTTGTGTTGTTAAAAGGAAAGGTAATGTAATACAGTGGTAGACATGCCCCTGTCCTAGCTTTGTTGGAATGTGTTCCAAGCAGCAAATTCAAAATGAGTGAATATTTGCAAAAAAAACCAAAACTATAAAGTTTATCACTCTGAACGTTAAATATCTTGTCTTTATAGTGAATTCAATTACAAATAGAACAGGATTTGCAAATCATCATATTCTATTTTTATTTACATTTTACACAACATCACAACTTTATTGGAACTGGGGTTGTAGCTTACATGAAGGTGTAATGAGTTTTTAATGTGATGCATATGTTGCATACTTTATACTATGTACTGCAGACGGAAAAATCTACTGAGAAATAAAGACAGAGTGCAGCTCAAGGAATCCTTTTGGCCATATGCACTACTTACTTTGTCATCATCAGCTTTAGATTCCATGATACACAATCTATGAAATCTAAATTTAGTACTGATTAACAGGACTCAGAAATTAGGTAAAAGGCGTTTTATAGCTGCAGCAAATTGTGGAGTGGAAGGAAACTATGAGAGAAAGAGAGTAGCCGCTGATTTGGCTGCATTCTTGTTTATCTGAAGTCTGTATGAAAACTGAGACATTATCAAAAGAGCTCATGGCATCACATTTTTTATATTAAACAGCGAAATAAAAGTAGCATTCACCTCTAAAATGAAGTTTCTGACAGTCACTAAGGATTTACTTAATGTTTTGGGCTACGACACATCATGAAGAGATCAGTTGAAAATCCCTGATTACAGAGTCCAATCACATGCTGAGGTCCAAACTCCAGAGATGGTTAATTAATAATTTATTTAGATTTACATGATTGGAAATATTTGTTCTTGATCTTTGTAATGGCTGTGTGACAACTTCAAATAGATTCCTTTCCCCCAGCTTTTAATGAGATAAGTCAAATGCAATATATGCAGTGGTCGGACAAACACATTGTCATATAGCCACAGGTCAACGGAGCCTGTCAGTACAGTTGTAGGTGAGTCACATGGATTTTTGTACCTGTCCAATGGCCTGGCCACCTTGTGGTGTTTGTGATGGAAATTAAGTAACTAAACATCATTTGGTTTCAGAGCGGGGTGGTCATTCTTTCTAATCAGGAAGTAGGTACAACCTAGATTTCCCATGTAAAATGAATGAACTGATGGAAGAATGAATGAAGGAACTGATTAATTAATACATGAGTGAATATACCACTAAGACCACAATCAACCACAGACCTTTAGTTAGACGCATTTAAGAGTCCATAGTAACCATTTAGAACCTCAATGATGATCATTTTTGAGATGTCCCAGAAATAACTGCTGGTTGATTTTTTTTACAAGAAAGGACGTCATGATTATATTCACTGCCAGCACCACAGTTCTGAAAGTTAGGGTTTGGTCTCAGTGACCACAGGTTGCTAAGATTAAATTGATCTGGTTTAAAAACAAAGAGTGCTTATAGGATATTCTACTTAGTTGTTACAAGTGATGAGGGAGATTTCAGAGCAGAGGTTGGTACTGTTGCCACACACCAAGAAGATCCTGCGTTCAGACCTCTGTTGGAGTATGATTGTTGTCCTTGTGTTTAAAAATGCATAGACACACATGCAATTGTCATGAGGTGTGTGAATGCAAATGTTTCTTCTTGTTAGACTGGTGACATGTCAGGGACATTGCCCATCTCATCCATTGTCTCATCCTTCAGCAGTGTTAAGTGGATTATGGGAATGTTACACTAGATAAAAACCATAGTGACACATGCTCGTTTTGCTTTGATTTGTTTTATATGTCCAGCAAACTTGTTAAGTACCATTTGGGCTGGCACTCTGTTATTGTTATTCTGGGGCCAGTAGATAAAAACTCAATAGTTGTGTAAATTGCAAACTCAGCCCACTTTACCAACAAAGCTTGGACACCTTCTTGACTTTTGATATGATTTCTTGCCTTAAGACACAATAGAGTAGGCTTATAAGTGATAGACATCGCTCTTTTATTTGAAGGTTTATTGTCCATCAGCTTTGAGGGATCTGATTCAGTTGCATATGTTTGGAATATGGTCGAGACCCCAATTTGTATTCAATAAACTGGACTAATTTCCAACCACCAAAATTAAAAACTAATTAGCTGTATTTGAAATTTTCATAAGAATGTGCAGTCTAGAAAGATAGAAACATACCTAAATGAGAGCTTAGATGCATACTTGGGAGCTAAATTGATCCTTTAGTGGATTACATGTGCAGAATGTTGTGCATGTGTGGTTAAAGTGCATCTATTGATTAGATAAAACACGCCCTTATAGGTGCTTAAGATAGGTCTTATCAGTGTACAGTCATTTCCTAAAAGATAGAAGCAGATAGCTTTGACTCAGTCAGTCTTAGATCATCATTGATCATTGCACAAACTGTGCTCAGCAAAACAAAAAGCAACAATATCTGTTGAATTTATTAAACACTCACAAATCTAAATTAATTCCACCAAAAAATGAAACCTAAAACCAAGAGATTTTATGAATTTATTTTTATTAAATAACACATAAAATGTACATCTAAAGTTTTTTTTTTTATCAATGTCACACTAAAATAAATTGAATTATTGTCCTTAAAATGGCACATTTTTGATGGAAATTTGATTCCACCCATACAGTCAGAGACAAGACAGTCCACGTCATAATTCACATAATAGTTAACTTGTATCTCCTTATCTCCTGTTGCTCCACCTTTACGTTTTCCACCCTTAGTACTATATATAAACATCTCGTCAGTTTCTACCAGTTACATCTGATGATTGAAGCTGAACTTCTGTAACAGAACTATTGATGGTCAGGATCTGTACAAAGAGACTGAATACTTTTTTTTGAGGACAGCTTATCCACCCACTTGCAGGCAAAATGTGTACAGGAGCATGCTCTAAGTTTATTGCAATCCCTCTCTATGTCCTGGCTCTAGTGTCAACCATTTGCAACATCATGCTCTTCTTCCCTGACTTTGATACACAGTATGCAAGTGATGACACCAAAAATACTCCAACGATCACAGATGAAGTGAAATATATGGGAGGCTTAATTGGAGGAGGAATCATGGTGAGTAGATCTGTGCAAATTATCAAGCGTGTGAGAGATGTCAATCATTTTTGTTTAAACCCTGCCCAGGGTAGTTATTGTTAGCAGTAAAGCCTCCTTATGGTATAACTGAGATACATGGTAGTAACAGGACATCTCAATGTTTCTGATAAACAGTACAGCCATGTTAGTGTGAGTCTGGACAGTGGGTCTGCATTTCTATGAGGGATTTAGCACGTCCAACTATTTGCCACTTATTTATTGAGGAAACTTTAGACATATCCTAATTTGTAGAAGTGTATCAATAAAAACCTCTTCAAACTGACAATGGATGCTTAACCAGATCTGACACAAGATGTATATTTGCTGGATGAATTTTAAAAATAGCTGTCCTAAAAAGGAAAAATCTTACATTTCAATAAGTCATATGACATTTCATTTAATAAAAAAATGTTAGCAACACAATGTCTAGTTTGACATATGAAAAAATTATTGTTTTTGTTTATCTGATTAAAAAATGTGTTGGTTGTCTTTGTGTATGTTTACAGACACACGGTATCAAACCTTCTTTCAAAGCTTTTTCACATTTGTCCAGTTTCTGTTGTTTAAATTCCTTCCTGTAGTCGCATTTGTACTTTTATTATAGTGGGAATTTTCACAGCTTAGTGTTTGCACTAAGGTGAATTCAAATTTCTTTACAAAGAATTGTCCTAACATATCTCCAGTGTATCTTTATTTTCATCCCTTTATCTCTTTTTGTCTCAAAGGTCATCATTCCTGCCATTCACATTCATCTGACAAGCGCAAAGAATTGCTGTGCCAACCGCTGTGGGGTGAGTGTGTAGCTTTGACACCAGTTAATATATTGTCTCTAATAGGTTCATTCAGGCTGATTGAAGATGAATCAACAGGTTTGTGTTTCAGGACATTATGTTCATTGTTTTTTGTGGTAATTGAAAAAAGCTCAAGTTAAATTCCATGGTTTACTTAGTTGAGATTAACCCAATCCATTAATGCTGTTATGGAGCCACCTCCAACATATCTTTCATTATAACCATCTCTCAAATGATCAAGAGTGAACAAAAAATTGGCTGCCAGGGAACCTTATCTGGCACCACGTCCTTTTAGGAGCATGATATCCTGAGGCCATTTGTGATAGCAAACAAATGGAGGACAAAGATGTTTCTATATGCTCTGCGCCACAATTACTGCTTAAATTACAACACGCTGGGACCAATCCCATCCAAGGAAGTAGACTAATATCTAAGAGGAACATGAGCACTTTGATCAGTTTTACAGCACTCATTTAAGGCCCATTTTAAGATAGGCAACTGTCCCAGTAAAGCTGCAGTCATCTGTTAATTTGACTTCATTAAAATAAAACGAATGCTTGGGTAGCTCCTGGTGTATAGTTATAAACCACCAACATATTGCAAAGAGCAAAGAAGTGACTCTGATCACAGTCCCATCCGGCTCCTGTGCTTATCTGGGCTTTCTTTGGGTTCTGACTGTCCAAAGCCATGATGATGTTTGAATGAGCCCATTCTCATCATTGTACTGAGAGTACTGTACATGTCTAGAATGAATTCTTTATTCTTAGGACTGATCATTGTACAGGGTCCAATGACTTCAGAAACATGATCTAACTCTGACCTATGTGTTCTGTGTAGATGTTCCTGTCCATTGGGTTTGCTGCGCTCGGAGTGTTGGGAGGCATTTACAGTTTGAGTGTTGCTGCTTTGGGTCTTACCAATGGGCCAGTTTGCCAGTGGTCCAATGAACTCAACCCCGAACCTACATGGGGAAGACCGTTTCTGTATGTACTTTTGCTTAAAACTATTGTGTGAACTGTGTTTATTAAATAACACATTATATGTTTTAAATAATTGTTATTTTTCTTGCTCATGAAAGATGCAACTCCTTTCCTTCTTTTTAGTAATACAAGCTACCTGGGTGAGAAGGAAATATGGGATTGGTGTACAAAACCAGAGAATGTGGTTGAATTCAATCTTGGGTTATTCTCCACTCTGATGGTGGCTGCCGCTCTGGAGGTTATCCTCTGTGCCTTCCAGATGATCAATGGACTGTTCGGCTGCATCTGTGGCACCTGTTCTGACGGGGAGGTAAGCCCAGGAAACATTTACAGCCTGATTTATATTTATGCATCAAATCTGTGTACAATCACAATCCCCAGGCTACAGTTAGAGGGTAATTGTTAACCGCTTACATTTCGAGATCAGAATCAGCTTTATTGCCAAGTTCGTGCATACGAACAAGGAATTTGACTCCGGTACACTTTGCTCTTAAATTACAGATGTAAATAAATTACTGAACCATCTTCTAAAACATTTGACAACGACACTAACAATCAGATGTTATCAAGATATTATATATCTATGCTAAAATAGGTACAATAATTATAAACAAGTGGAAAACAACATACAGGTCAGCAGAAAACAGGATGCCCATAATGGATTAGCTCACTCAGTGACTAAAAATTGGCAAGAAATTCTAAAGAAGTTAGAAGTGAATTTAGTTTTATGAAGTGAATTTTGAAGACATTTGATAGACATTTGCTTTCTACATAAAGCTGTTAGGATAAAATAACTGAAATCTGTCTCTGTCTTCTCTCCAGTGAGGCAAAGTGGATCAACTTCACAACATGACTTCTTGACGAAGAGCTGAGAGAGATTTTTTACTATCACCATCAACATGTTTACCAATATATTCATCACAGTTATCACAATAATAAGACAATAGTCTTATCCTCACTGACACAATTACAGGTTACTAGGTTTTCTGTTTGTCCTTTGAATGAGCATTAACATGAGTTTGTCAAGAGGATTGAATGGGATTGCTGGTGATTGTTTCTTTTTGTTTTGCTTTCTTTAAAGATTAAAGTATAAATTCCATCTCTGATACATTCTGTACTTGAGCCTTTTAAGTTGTTTTTAATATTTTGTAATAAATGTTTGAACATGTCATGTTTATTTGCCTTTTTATGTCATGTTTCCAGTAAAAGGACACCTAACCAGATCTGCTGTTCAGCTTACAATGTGAAGTCAACTTTCCAGTTTGATGGTTTGTGTGAACCTTTACTGTACATACACAAGTAAAAGCAATTTTTTTGTATTCTCCAACAATTGCTGTTGAACAATAAATGTAAACAAATCTAGAATTTGAACGCCGCCTAATAAATGTTGTGGGATTAGCAAAAATGACTGAAAAGAAAAAGACAAGCAACAGCACCCTGGAAGATGTTGCTCCCAAACAATTCTTCATTTGAGATTTTATCACAATGATGAATTATCTTTGCAATACAATCTGGAATCATCACTCCTAGAAGAGGTTTATACAGGTGTTAAATTAAAAGAAAAAACAGCAGTAAAAATTGTTTATTGTCTAAAGAAATAAATACACAGAAAAAACTAAAGTTTCCAAATACCAGCTGAACTTAAGCAAATAAGCTAAAGAGCAACAGATGATGTTCATCTGAGTGTAGCTGTCATACTCTTTCGCGTTACTCCTTATGCTGGCCCCTGCTAACAACTGCTGAAACACAAACAGATCAGACCACGTTTTAAAGAAGCCATACCATACTTGCTATATAATCAGTATTACTTTGTGGCAGAGGAAGAAATGTGGAGGACCAATCCTGCCATAATTAAGAATATATACAGAAATGAATAAATTACTATAAAATAATTACTTGGCCAAAAAAAAGCTAGAAATATAAATTAGTGCACCATTAAATGCAGCAAAATAATAAAAAAGGTAAGGTAAGATAAATTTATTTAAATAGCACTGTTCAGCAACGAGACACTCAAAGCGCTGTACATTATTATAATACAATCACAAAGAAAAACACAGATACAGACACAGAAAAACAAATCAAATGATAAAATCAAACAACAGAGGTAATTTAAAAAAGTAAAATAAAATAAAGAGAATAGAATGATGGATAAGAAAATGAAAGGAAAAGTGGACTGAAAACGTAACTAATAATGTTTAGATGGCCCAGTCAAAGGCCACTCTAAACAAATACGTTTTTAATCTTGATTTAAAGCAATTTAGGGTTTCGGCGCTTTTACAGTTTTCTGGAACTCTATTCCAAATTAGTGGAGCATAAGAACTAAAAGCTGCTTCTCCATGTTTGGTTCTGGTTCTGGGTATGCAGAGTAGATTTGAGCCAGAAGACCTGAGAGGTCTGGGTGGTTGATACACTGACAAC
>JAHUTJ010026830.1:0-13857 GCA_036250325.1 Characodon lateralis
AGTCAGAAAACGTTTTCCTCCACCAGTATCACTTAGTGACCTGGCCACTGCAAGAAGAATGGCTTAAAATCCCTCTGACCACTGTGCAGGACGTGTATATGTCATTCCCAAGACGAACTGATGCTGTATTGGCTGCAAAAGGAGGCCCTACACCATACTAATAAATTATTGTGGTCTAAAACCAGGTGTTTCAGTTTCATTGTCCAAGCCCTGTATATTGGTGGATTTCCAGTTAAATCTGTGCTTATTTAGTAGTGAGCAAGCTTAGTTTCTGGGGCCCCCATGAACCATTAAAACCATGGTGATGTATAGCTTCCTTTGCTGGCCAAGTCTTGTAATTGGTCCTCAATTAAGGGAGTTATTGGACAGTTACGTTTCCAGTTACCTGTAGCATCAAAGGTTTCCTATGATAACAGAGAAAAAAACTCTTCTTTTTAAATTTTTTTATCATCAAAAGCTGCGTAACACCTACAACTGTTAAATACTGTGTTTGTTGTTTTCAGAGCAAGGAGATGGCCTCTGTCAAACTCTGACAAACGCATGTATAAGCCCCAAACCTGAAAAGCCATGGGAAAAGGATGCTTGGGAAATCCCAAGATCTTCACTTAAGCTGGATAAGAGACTTGGTGCAGGACAGTTTGGAGAAGTTTGGATGGGTGAGACAGACTGGTACCACTGTAAAGTACAATCAGTAACAAAATTACTAAGCTTGTAACTAATCCCTCTGGTTGTATTTTTTTCATTGAAGCTACATACAATAAGCACACCAAGGTAGCGGTGAAGACCATGAAGCCAGGCAGTATGTCAGTGGAAGCTTTTTTGATGGAGGCCAACCTGATGAAGAGTCTACAGCACGACAAACTGGTTCGACTCAACGCTGTGGTCACCAAAGAAGAGCCCATCTATATCATTACTGAGTATATGGAAAAAGGTGCACCTTCATGTGTACTTATTATCAAGCTAATTATCATACAATTTGTCATAGACAGAAATAAAAAAAATATATAATAAAAAATAAACATTTACTTGAAGGTTTAGTTAAAGATTATGATAATGATGTGCTGTTATAAAGAGTTAATATCTTGCAGCAGATAACTTGCTTGGTATCTTCAGTTACTGTGAATGCAGCTTAATTTGGCCCAGAAACTAAAGTCAGCTGGTAATCTGAGATAGACTAAGCTCGGCCTGGACTCATAAATGCCATAGCGCTTTACATAGAGGCTGTTTAATGTTTGAATGTCATATTTGAATTGGTTGTTAACACAAAAACTCATGTTTACAGTATGGCAAATGTAGATAGGAGGCAGTGTGCTAATTAATAATAACCCTACGTGAAAAACGTACTGACAACTGAATATGTATTACATTTCCACCCAATTTAACTGTCTGATATAAAACTGGTGTGAAAAGAAAAAAATCTTAGGGTTAGGGCCAGTCTAAGTAAATGCTATTTTATTGATTTTGTTATATTGTCTTACTTTTTGACTAGAGAGTAACAAACACTTATGTCCTTCTCGTTGTGTGTTTCACATTGGAAGGTTATTGTTCATAAAGAAAAGTTCATAAAATAGTGCTCCCATAAACTGCTCTAATGTTTTTCTTGGACTAGCCACTACTAAAATGGGGACACCCGCTTATAACCTTTAAATGGAACCTCAATTACAAAAACTTGAACTACCCAATTAATTGTAACTGTAGTTTTACAAAAATAAATTCAACTGACTGGTTAACCTGCACAGCTAATCAAGACAGAATATACCAGAAACTGGTTTGGTGAGGAACAATACCAACTGTTATTTTTTAAGGGTGTGATTTCATGCCAGGACTTCTCTGGACAAAGTGTAAAGCAGTCATATTGTTTCCAAATGATAAAATAACACACCATTACTAGAACATTTGATCAAATATGCATATTTTGAACTCTGGATTATGCATTATGCACGTGTTCTGAGTTTTGGAAAACATTGTGACATTGAAACAAAGATCTGCCAGTTTTTGTGTGGCAAAGGTGAAGTCTTGCTGTTTAAGAGCAATCACTGTAAAACAGAGGTTTAGTCTTTTAGCACTACAAAACAGCAGTGTTTATGTGTATATTCTGTATAATGTAGAACTGCGCTTTGAAGCGGAGATTTCCAAAAGGCTCCCAAAACTTCCCTAGTCCAGCATATTTTATAACAGACAGATAAATAAATTAAAATAGTGACACTGTTCTGCTCAACCCTCCTGATATCTGCTAACAGCCTGGCTGTCTCTTGCTTTCTCGCAGCCTGAATGAATCACAGACTTGTGTTGACATGTGGAAAATACAATGTCAGGGCTGCCTCTGACTTCATTTTTTCAGTACTAGTGAGGTGTCACTAGTACTGAAAACTGCTAACTTTGGGTCTCTCAGTAACAGTGTCAACATAATGTCTGGAGAAGAAAAAGAAATAGAAAATTGCAAAAGTTTAATAAACACAATGTCCAGGCTGTGACAAAAAAGTAAGAAATCCAGATGACCATGTAACAATGTAACTCTTTTTCTGTTTCTTTTAGAATTTGAAAATTAAAAAGGGGCATAACAATAAAATTGAAGCACAAATTGTTTAGCTGATCAATTCATGTTTATAACGAATGTACATTAAAGATTCACTTAAAATCAAACTGTTATTTTGATACTTAGCAATTATATGTGCTTTAATATTCATTTTGATGTATATGAACGTGTGTGTTTTCTTACAGGTAGTTTGTTAGACTTCCTCAAAAGTGATGAGGGCAACCGTGTCCAGCTTCCAAAGCTCATCGACTTCTCCGCCCAGGTGGGAATTCTTTGATATTATTTAGTGCAAGTTTTGTATTCTCACACAACACTGGGACATCATTTTCTGCTTCTAATAGTTTCTAAGCATAGTTTCAGAGTGAAAATAATAATAAAAAATCTAACTGTTATTTTAGATACATTTATTCAGCTGGAAATTCATTCCACATATAATTAATCACTGATGGCACAAATACTGATAATCATGCTGTAAATCCTTTGTACAACTACCTTTCACCAACAGAACAGCACTTATTAGTCTTCTCCTATAACTATTGAAAAGGTTGGAGCATACAGAGGGACCATTTCTCTTTGCATAATCTGTCTAGATCAACTGGAATCCTGGGTCCTCAGTCACACTGATTCAGCTTAGCCTACAGGTTATCTATATGATTAGGTCTGGGGACAGAGATATACATGGTCTTGGGAATTGGTGTAAAATAATGAAGGCAGTTGTTTTAAAAAATGTCATACTTCAGATGTTTGTTTGGCTTCCATCTTTCCATCTTGTGACTTGATGTGTTATATGATGTGAGATGTGACTATGCAAAGCATTTACATATCAATTTCATTCAATTTTACTCTAATACGTTAAATTATTTGCTTCCAGATTGCAGAAGGTATGGCGTACATTGAACAGAAGAACTACATTCACAGAGACTTGAGAGCTGCCAACATCCTGGTCAATAAGTCCTTAGTGTGCAAAATTGCTGACTTTGGCCTTGCTCGTATCATTGAGGACAATGAGTACACAGCAAGAGAAGGTACATCTCATCTTTCTGCATGTTGCAGAAGAATTATCTCCTCCTCTTTTTCATGTTAATGAACTTCTGTATGCTGATTGACCTGTTTAAACAAAACAATAAATTCCCAGCATTTTTTGCAGGACTTAACAAGTGTCTGAATGTCCTTATTAGTTCCAGATGATCAATGTCTTTTATTGTTCTTCCTTAACCAGGAGCCAAGTTCCCAATCAAATGGACAGCCCCTGAAGCCATTAACTATGGCTCCTTCACAATAAAATCAGATGTCTGGTCCTTTGGAATTTTGTTGACTGAGATTATCAGTTATGGACGTACGCCCTACCCAGGTGAGAACAGCACTTATTATCCTTTATTCCCTTTAATTTTATTTAGTTTAAGGTATCCTTTTAAAATGAGCACATTTCTGTTATGGTATTTGACAAAATAAAAATTTGAACATTGTCTGTTAGAGAAAGGTTAAGCGGGGTTTCCTGTTTTCTAGGAATGACCAATCCAGAGGTGATCCGTTCTCTGGAGAAAGGCTACCGAATGCAGCGCCTCGACAGCTGTCCCACTGAACTCTATGAGATCATGCTGGAGTGCTGGAAGAACAAGCCTGAGGATCGTCCCACCTTTGATTACCTGCAGAGTGTCTTGGAGGATTTCTACACAGCTACAGAGAGCCAGTACCAGCAGCAACCATGATACATAATTTATTAAAATGTGCTGAAGGTTTAGTTTAGTTTGTGCATGCCATGATGCAGCTCAGGTCACAAATACATATGCTGTTAGTTTAGCTGTCTGCCCCTTATTTACGCACACATACACAGCACAGTAATGGTAAGGACTGTACAGAAATTATAAGTGGAGAGATTACTTTCACTTTGGGAAGATAGGCCTTTACACTTTTACTATTTCATAATAATCTACCTTTTTCAAAAAAAAAAAAAAAAAAAAAAAAAAAAAGGGGGGGGGGAGCTACGGGGTCTGAAAAGTTTAGGTAATGCAGCATTTTCTAAAGGTTTCCATTTGTGTCCACTGAGTAAAAAGCTCAGCAACTCTGTCCGTGAGAAAATGTCAATGCTATTTTTATACTAAAAGACAATTATGATGCCTGCATTCATCTGAGTTGTGTGGCAATAATTCAGCAGTACTAAAACTCCAACTCAAAAGGTGGCACCAAAGACATTACAGATCACAAGTAAAACCATTATCAGAGGCAGCAAAGCAACTCAGACGCTCATATTTTAGGAGGTAAGGTGCAAAGAAATTACTTTTTGCTCACAATACATTCTATTTAATGTTAAATGTATTATTTATTGAATATACAGTTCATTACTCAAGACACAAACTGTATCAAGCTCTGTTGACAGATTAGTGCCTTATCGCCACCTTCTGGTCTGGAGTTTAACACCAAGAGTTAAACCCACAGTGATCTTAAAGTGCTATAAATAGATCTCAAAAGTAGCACAAATAGAAGCAGACAATTAAGCAGATATTAAGTTAATGTTTACCCTCTCAAAACCCACCAAAACTCCTTTAGATGCAAACCAATCACTATGTATAAAATGTTTAACAGTGGATGAGCTGTGTTTTCAGAAATGGACGTCAGTTTGGTCTCTAACATAAAGAGTAACGCTTCATCTTAGTAGATATATGCAGTACAGACTTTACTCTACATTTGCAGCCAGACAAATTTAGCACAAAAGACACATGACTAAACATTTTCTTCATGCAACTATTTTGACGTAATTGTTGCTAACAGTAATTTGTAACGTATTTCTAAAACTTGTAAGGTTGTGAGCTGGTTAATATGAACTGGGGGGGGCATTTTTTTTTCATATTTCTGTGGTAATTTTATTACAGTTCCTAAAATGTTAAAAATGACCAACTTCATGTGCAGTGGACTTTAGCACAAGGAAATATTTTCAATACTCAACTATGAGAATACTGTACTATCTCAGGAGTAAAGGAAATGAAAGCAGGAATTTACAGAGTGGAAAAACATAAGACTGGTCATGGTAACGATTCTCTCTCTGCGCATGTTTTCTAATTATTTCCTCATTCACAGTGCCTTCACAGTGGTTCTTTAATCCAGATTCAATTAACAGATTAACATATATTCCATATGATTTGTATATACAGAAAAGGTAGCACTCAGTCTTAGATGTTTTCTGCTTGTTAATTCATACATATTTGATCTTTATGACATAAGTTATTAAAAAAGCAGTGTGTACTAATTTCAACAATGTTTTGTCTTGGACAGAATATTTGCTTTTAAAGTAGAAACTTTTTATAGGTTTATGTTTGTTTTTTGGTTTTTTTTTTTGCAAAAATCAAGGACTGATACTTAGTAATGCATGTGTGATATTGCTGTTGAGTGTAACTTGCACATAAACATTCAGGACCAGAATCCTGAACAAGTGAGTTTTCAAGATTTTAACATTTAATGCTGTGATAAATATGGTATCTGTTTTGAAAGACTTCTAAGCAACAATGTATTGGAAATGTCTTTTTAATGAAGAGCCATGTAAGAATAACCCACATCATCGCTCAGAATTGTATAAAAATCATTGAATTAAGACCTTTTTCCTCTTTCCGCAATACAGATCCCTCTGGTTTGTTAATGCTTTTTTAAGTGCAACTGTTACAAAAATGGTTAAATAAATGGTTTCAGAAATTACCCAAATGACTACTCATAGGACTGCAAAGTGGATCTTTTTATCATAATTTGTATGTTCTTTCTTTTGCCTTTTAATTAATTTGTTTATTTATTATATTTCAGCCTATTTAATTTATTTGCTGTTTTACACACTGCTCAAAAAAACACATCCAATCTCGATTAAAAAAAAAATCATGTTGGATATCCATTCTGACATGGAATGGGTAATGTGTTAGGGACAAAAGGATACCACATCATTTAAGGAAAATGAAAATGATCAACCCATACAGGGCTTAATCTGAATTTATGTGGCAAGCTGAAAGTCAAATTTGCTGAAATGTTATTGCAGCAGCTCAAAATGCTACTCAGTAGTTTGTATGGCCCCCACGTTCTTGTCTGACAACATCGAGGCATGCTCCTAATGAGATGATAGATGGTGTCCAGGGCATCTCCTCCCAGATTAACTGCAGCTGCTCTAGGCTCTTTTACATCTGTCACATGAGCTCATGGTGAACCTGCTCTCATCTGCAAAAGGAACAGAGCACCAGTACCAATCCTGCCAATTCTGGTGTTCTCTGAAAAATGCCAGTCAAGCTCCTAGGTGCCGGCCAGTGAGCACAGGCCTGCAGATATCAGTCCTGCTGATGGGTTAAGGACCTCCAAAGGCACTGTCCAACTCTCCTATATTAACTGCCTGTCTCCTGGAATCTCCTTCATGCTCTTGAGGTGGTGCTGGGAGATACAACAAACCTTCGGGCAATGGCACATATTGATGTGTCATCCTGGTGGAGTAGGATTGCCTATGCAACCTCTGTAGGGTCCAGGTCTCCCCTCATGCTAACAGTAGTGACAGTAACCATGGTCAAATGCAAAACTACTGAAAAGCAGTCAAAAAAAATGAGGGTAAACACGTCTGTTGCCTCCACTTGCAAAATCATCTCTGTTTTGGGGGTTTTCTCAATATTGCCCCTTTAGTGAACTAGTTGTTAATTTCATTTACACCAACACAGCTGACACTAATTAAAACCCCCTCTACTGCTGAACTGATGAGATCAATATTACACAAGCTTAACTGACTTGATATTATGTTCTGATTAAAAAGGTGTTCCTTTAATTTTTTGATTAAAAAATTTATCTGCACAGCATCAAAATTATACATTAAAGCTCAAACATATTCATACACTAAACGCCATTAATTTATGGTCAATTGCACCTTAGAAAGTTGCTCTTGGGCCACAGACTTTATCAACAGGCTTCTACAGTTAGCCTGCTTTATCTATTCCAAAACATGTTTTGATGGTAATTTGACGGTAATCATTGTCCTACAGGAAGACGCAGCTAAGTCCAATTTTGAGACATTTAGCTGTTGATTAGAAGTAAACTTGAAAAATTGAAGGTCATCCAGCATTAACTGTTCTTTGACCTGCAAATACACCAGTACTACTGACAGCAAAACAGTCCTACTCCATAATGCTACCACCACCATACATGGCAGTTTGTAGCTTTCTTCTTATTGAAAGTCTCTCCTCCATACATACAGTACTTCTTGTCATTGTGGCCAAACAGCTCATGGCTTCTCCAGAAGCCATATGGTTAGTACACAGAAGCCTGTACATTTCCATCAAGTCATGTAAAACTTGCTTCACTGTACCACTGGTGTTCCAGAAGCTTTCTGTTCCTGCAAACTTGAGTCTTTTGTCTTCCTTCTGCATCGTTCCAGAACACCCTAACCCATGGGTGTCCAACTCCAGTCCACAAGGGCTGTTGTCCTGCAGGTTTTAGATGTTTCTCTGCTCCAACACAGCTGAAGCAAATGGGCCAACTACCTCTTTGGCATGTCAGAAAGCTCTGCAGAGCCCTGCTAATGGAACATCATTTGATTCAGGTGTGTTAAACCAGAAAAAGAACTAAAAGATGCAGGATACTGGCCCTTCAAGACTGACCTTGGACACCACTACCCTAACCAATTTACTTTCATCTTTCACCATACAGTGATGGTAATAATAATAGCAGACCAATATCACTAACCAGATCAATCATTACTTTTGATAAAAAAACAAATTAAGAAATATTCTGCATGGAGAATAATTCAATAGTAAAGTTAAGCCCAATTATCCATACCCCTGGCTGATATAGATTTGAAATTATATTTAATCAGCCAAGAATGTTTTTCTCATAGGAAATGAGACAGGAATTTATAAATATAACACAATAAATAAAAGAAAAAAATTAATAATTTTGTATTTTAACTTTGCTGAGCAGGTTTTTGCATGTTTCTGCTGGTGTTTTGACTATTTATCTTTGGTAATGAGTTTCCACCACAAATCCTCTTATCAGAAGTCCAGACTCTGGCTGGACCATTCTAAAACATTCAGGTTACTACCAGTCAGTGGAAGCATGTTGCTCAAATTAAACCTAAATCTGTCAGGGGTATGAATTATTTTGGGCTTATCTGTAGCTGTGAGTCATAGAAAACAAACAGACCCAGAATCTATGTAGCAGATTCAGTGTAACAGAACCATTAAATTAAAGGTGTGAGCTAGAAAAAGTAGTAATGTTAAGTCATTCATTCTGTCCAAAATCGGGTGTAAGGACAAAGACAGATAAATGCTAAATGCTGGTTATATTGCATTAATCTCTAAATGAGATAATCTCTAAATAATCTCTAAATGAGATAATCTCTAAATAATCTCTTAAATGAGTTGTTCTACACATAGAACAACAGCAAACTTTGAGTAAACAGTTGATTGGAGAGGGGAAAACATTTCAGCTAAAATGATCTCAATTGCTTTAAAATGACCACCATATCCAGAAAGACCCAGAAGACAACAGCAAATTAAATTAATCAAAGAATAGACAAAAAGATTCAGCCAATGATCATCTCCAGCTGATCAAATAAGGTCAGTTACCCATGAGCACTGTAATGATCCGAATACACCTAGTTAACCCTTACAGAGTCACATTGCCTAAAAATGTGACATTGGCGAAAGCAATTACAATTAGCCAAAGAGCATATGCCCTAGGGAAATGGTACAACATGATGTGTTCTAATAAAATCAAGACAGTTCTTTTTTGAGTCTATGGGCTGCCCACAGACTTTGGTCCAAAGATGGCAACTTCTGTCTTGTCTGAATTTAGAAGCAGAAAATTTTAAGTGATCCAGGTTTTTATGTTTCCAAGTCATGACTGCAGTCTATCTAACTGGTTGGATTCATCAAGATTTATGGATAAATAAACCTGGGTATCATCAACATAACAGTGGAAATTTATCCTATGCTGCACTATAATTTTACTTATTGAAAACATACACTCACCGGACATTTTATTAGTTACACCTGTCCAACTGCAAGTTAACGCAAATTTCTATTCAGCCGATCACATGGCAGCAACTCAATGCATTTAGGCATGTAGACATGGTCAAGACGATCTGCTGCAGTTCAAACCGAGCATCAGAATGGGGAAGAAAGGTGATTTAAGTGACTTTGAACGTGGCATGGTTGTTGGTGCCAGACGGGCTGGTCTGAGTATTTCAGAAACTGCTGATCTACTGGGATTTTAACGCTCTACCATCTCTAGGGTTTACAGAGAATGGTCCGAAAAAGAGAAAATATCCAGTGAGCGGCAGTTCTGTGGGCACAAATGCCTTGTTGATGCCAGAGGTCAGAGGAGAATGGCCAGACTGGTTCGAGCTGATAGAAAGGCAACAGTAACTCAAATAACCACTCGTTACAACCAAGGCATGCAGAAGAGCGTCTCTGAACGCACAACACGTCGAACCTTGAGATGAATAGGCTACAGCAGCAGAAGACCAGACCGGGTGCCACTCCTGTCAGCTAAGAACAGGAAACTGCAGCTACAATTTGCTCAGGCTCACCAAAATTGGACAATACAAGATTGGAAAAACGTTGCCTGGTCTGATGAGTCTCGATTTCTGCTGCGACGTTCAGATGGTAGGATCAGAATTTGGTGTCAACAACATGAAAGCATGGATCCATCCTGCCTTGTATCAACGATTCAGGCTGGTCGTGGTCTAATGGTGTGGGGGATATTTTCTTGGCACACTTTGGGCCCTTTAGTACCAATTGAGCGCCGTGTCAATGCCACAGCCTACCTGAATATTGTTGCTGACCATGTACATCCCTTTATTACCACAGTGTAATGTTTTGATGATTACCTCCAGCAGAATATTGAGCTATGTCATAAAGCATGAATCATCTCAGACTGGTTTCTTGAACATGACAATGAGTTCACTGGACTCAAATGGCCTCCACAGTCACCAGATCTCAATCCAATAGAACACCTTTGGGATGTGGTGGAACGAGAGATTAACATCATGGATGTGCAGCCGACAAATCTGCAGCATCTGTGTGATGCTATCATGTCAATATGGACCAAACTCTCTGAGGAATGTTTCCAGTACCTTGTTGAATCTATGCCACGAAGGATTAAGGCAGTTCTGAAGGCAAAAGGGGGTCCAACCCAGTACTAGCAAGGTGTACTTAATAAATTGGCCGGTGAGTGTATGTATAGTAAAGAGAATTGACCCAGGCACTGAACCCTGTGGTATACCATGAGTAATCCTGGAGTAAGAATTGCTTTGCTTCTAAAAAATATTTCTCAAGTACAAGTAAAACGTATGGTAGAGTAAAACTATTCTTAAAAGTCCATTTTATTCAAAAAGTTAGCCAAGTAAATGTAACTGAGTAAATGTAACTAATCACAACCCACTTCTGTAGTACTCACCTCTTTCTTGCTTTACCTCTTTCTGACTATCTTTCTGACTATTTTTCTGACTATCTCTCTCTCTCTCTCTCTCTCTCTCTCTCTCTATATATATATATATATATATATACATATATATATATAGATGTAGATATATAGATATAGATATGTATATATAGATATATATCGTTTTTTCTGTTCTCATTTCTTATTTTTCACAAAAGAAGAGACGCCGTGGTAACTTCCGTAACGTCACTAGTGACACGTAATCAAAATGGCGGCCGAGGCTATGGTAAGTGGCAAAATGAACTGTTTCCTCTATATAGATGTTGCCTACTCGCTACCCCTAAAATAAGCAAGACACTGCGATATAATTGTGACAGAGTAAATTAACTGAGCCAGCGTATAGCATCTTAATGTAGACATACATTCACTACAGTTTATTGTTTAAATGTTTGGAATGTTGCTAACTAAGTTAGCGTGCAAACGTTAGCTAGCTTGGATGTCACTGAGCTGTGGCTGTTAGAATGATTCTAAAAATGTGTTTGAATTATAAAATAGTGTGGATACACGGATCAGAGACCTCGGGCTCGGCAGTTAGTGGGCTGTCACACCCGCAGAGCAAAGAGAAAGAAGGACATTGGCCTTTAGCTTCAATACTTACGTCTGGAAGCGTCAGTTAGGGTCTGGTGTTGTAGCTGTGGTTATTATGACTGGGGTGTTAGCATGACACTAGAGAATTAAGTTTAACATTGTATCCACAGAAACGAAAGTTAAACTATTTGCCATTTTACTATGTTGGCACCCTGTATGTCAATAAACGTGTTACATATCCATTCTATCACAATTCACTGTGTTATTGGTTATACAGTTGCTAATTAAACGTTGTGATGTTAAGGCATAGCAAGGATCACATAAATAATGATAAACTAAACTGAAAAGAAACCAACATTTACAATTTTTCCTTTTTAATATAGAATATTTGTATAAAACCTCAATGATTTAGACTTTTCAGTCTTGAAAGGTGGATTAGATATACTTAAATCAACATTTAGTCCATTACAATATTGTTTTTGTCTTAATTGCACTATGTTGCAGTGTTTTTTATCAGTATCAGTCACTAGATTAAGAATAACCTGTTTTCTGCTTTCCAAGGAAGTCCCATTCCATTTATTTTTTTGGTGCTATTTCACAAAACATATCAAACTCATCCGTAGTTACCTACCGCCTAAATGTACTGAATTTAGTTGACCTTGGGGAAGTTCTGTATAATACAGTCTGATTCAAATTCAGTCATGCAGCCTATCAGTGTGTCCATTCCTCTGTTTTCCATACATGCCTGTTCATCTCTAACAGTCAGTTGGGGGGAGAGAAGGGTACATCCTAAACAGATTGCCAGTCTATCACAGGGCAACACAGAGATACATGAGATGCACATTCTACACAGTTCGATTTGATCTTGTACTGTGCAGTTGTAATAAAATCTAGGTAGCATGGGGAATGCAGCAGGTTGCATTCCATCTAATCTTTGCTTTACTGCAATCCTGCATTCTGCACTAGCACAGGGTGGCAGTAAAGAACAACCGCTCCTTTGTAACAGGAGGAAACCTACAGCAGAACCAGGCTTAGTATGAACCTCAACTGGTTATTGACTGAAGAGATGTCAAAGAAATGCACACTAAGATGACAGTACTGGGCCAGGTGTTCTTTTTATGGAAAGAAAAAAGGGTATGTAATGTTTTTGGAAACAATAACTACAAATAATCAATCAGCAGAGATTTGGCATACTAAAGATGGGAGACTGAGAAAAGGTTTTCATTGTGTCCTCCATCAGCCTAACCTGTAGCAGTGTAAAGCTTTGGACAAGGGTCTTCATCCTGCAGCTCCAGAGCCAGATGTGGCTCTTTATGCTCTCCTTAGTGACTCTTACTAATAATGGCCAAAAGGGTTTTCATGTAATATATGCAAAGAACTTCCACAACTGAATGACACTAAGGTACACTGAATGTTTTTTGTTAAATATGCAATGAAACATTTAAGAAAAGTCTTGAAATTTTTTTTTGTAAATATTTGATATTTTCCTTTGCTCTAAAACCTAGAATACCTAAAATAACCTAAAATAGAACAAAACTAGTTGTTGAACCATAAAACAGGTTTTATATGGTAGGTATGTAGAAAATCTTAGAAACTTTTTTTTAAAAGACTGTGTAGACTTTGCAGCTGAAGACAAATTTTATGTAGTAGCAGCAAGGGCAAAAATTGCCCTTTGGGTACAAAGGTTGCTGACCTCTGGCTTAGGATAAGCAAGGAGTAACTGATGGAGTGATATTTGAGAATGAACAATATAGACATGCTGATGATTTTCCAAAGCGGTTTCAGTATAATTTAAACATCACATTCTGTCCATTTTTTTCTCATGTTGCCTGAGTTCTGTTGTTTACCTTTTTAAACTGAACTATACCTTTTTAATGTGGCTTAAGATTCTGACACTGAGTTCATCTCTAGTCTGAAGTAGAGATAAACCAATCATTAAATTCATTAAAACTAGGAACTGCCCTTTTCAGTTCAATACTGCATCAAACTACAGCATGTAAAATGAGCATCCTTATTCACTTTTTTCTTTTTATTCATATTTTTTAAACATTTTTGATTAGAAAACAGACACATTATGTGATGCATAAAAGGGAATAAACTTATTTATTCATTAATTTTCTGTTGGATTAAAACCTTTAGCTGTATTAAAGAACCTGCAGCATATTATGTATATATATATATATATATTTTTTTTTTTTACATACACTGCTCAAAAAAAATAAAGGGAACATTCAAATAACACATCCTAGATCTGAATGAATGAAATATTCTCATTGAATACTTTGTTCTGTACAAAGTTGAATGTGCTGACAACAAAATCACACAAAAATCATCAATGG
>JAHUTJ010026831.1:0-13851 GCA_036250325.1 Characodon lateralis
AGCTAAGATGAACATTTGTAAGGCTTAGATTTAGAGATGTCTTCCCCCTGATCCGACACTGGTGGTGGATTGGCGGCCAGGGAGCGAGGAAGCCAGGAGTAGATGTGAAGGAAGATGGTGGAGGTGGAGTGGAGGAGGGATGAGCTTAGCTGACAAGCGAGGAGGAACAGCCGAAGGTCCTTTAAAAACCAGGCGTCGGAAGGTGATTGGATGATGAATCAGGCGGACCGGATGCTGATTGGAAGGCCGGGAGACGCACGGGGAAGTCATGGACGTTCGAGACGGCGAGGGTGAGTCTTTCATTCTGAATTTTCGTTTAAGCTCCATTTCATTGCATAATGATATGTTTCAAGGTTAAAACGTCACCCTAACAAATAGTATCACAGGGATTCCACTTCCCACTTAACTGTGAGATATTCCTTCTCAACTGTGGAATATCTAGTTTCTCTGTCCTGAAGCTTCCTGCTGAGAAACACAACAGGATGCCTCTCACCATCAGTGCCCTGAAGCAACACCCCACCAAGACCTAATCTAGAAGCATCAGTTTGCAATATAAGGTCCCTTCTCCAAGGGTTAGGTAATAGTTGTAGATGGGCTCGAGTAACACCTGTTTGCTGTACAATGACGTGACATGAAGGACAGAACATTTGTTCCCGTGTGTACATGTCTGGCCATAAACATACTTGCTATTCTATGGTGGGATTTTTGAAATCCAAGGTGACCTGCCCAAGGGACATAATGGCTTATTTCTATCACTTTTTGTCTCAGCTACTGTGTTACCTTTAATTTGATAAAGGACACCGTTCCTCACAACATAAGGTTTGTCTTCCAAGGCATCTATTTTGCCATGCTCCTGCCCCTGAACTCCATGCAGAAATGTATGTGGGAATTTCAAAGTCATATAAAAGGCAGGGTTTTCTCTTTCTTTCCCTCTCTGTTTTGGCTTAAGCTACCAGCTTTCTACTTTGAGGTCTGAATTTGGCTGGCTTTCCTGGATCTACTCCCAGTTTCACATCATAGAATGGTAACTATTAAAGTGGTTTCTGTACTTCCTGTGCTCTAGTAGTAATCAAACTACAAAGGGGAGAAGGGAGTTCTGCCATCGTCATCATGGGAATTACTTTCTGTAACTGTGCAGCTTCCCGGGTTCCAAACTGTGTTTCTTCATGATCATTTGCGAGTCAGATTATCACCAGATAATGCTGGAGAATAAATGAGTGTGAACATCCAGACCCAAAAATTAAAGCATAGGGCAGCCTTGGAGCTAATGCCACTGGTAATACAAATGTCTGGCCTCCTATAGTGAAATAAACCTCAGCTACAGGATACTCCATTTCATCACCATGAATGCAACAAATTTTTGTTTTAACATAACCCCCATGCTCTCTCTCCACTAAACTAGAAAGAACCACACACTTAAAGCTCCCTGTGTCTAATAAATCTATTTCATGCTGAACATTTACAAGCACAGGTACTGTGGGACAGGTTCATGGGATGGAAGAGTCAGTTTGGGAACTGAACACAGAAGGGAGGATTTACTCTGTGTAGTGGCAGGACATGTGTACTGTGTGTGACCTTTCCTGTTACACTGACAACATATCACATCTTGCTTTAAAAACTAAATACAACATTTTGGCAGAATTGGGTTTAACGATTTATTACCAGATAAATTTCTAGTCTGAGCTGTACCACCACCCCTTTCACTCCCAGCAGACTTACTTCTTCCAGCAGAAAAGTTGTCCTGTCCAAAGTTGGTTGCTCTGGTACCCATCCTGGGTTTCTTCCAAACTTGCAGCCTTTTCTGCAGACTTTGGGGTTCGTTCCCGGATTCACATCTCCAAGTTGTGGCTCACGATTCTCAGAAACTGCTCCATGATTGTCAGTTCTGCAATGTCCTTAACAGTAGACTGCTCTGGTTTCACCCACTTGTAAAACATGTCTTTGAGACAAACATAAATTTATTTTAGTGTCTCACCCTAATGAATGTCCAGGGATCGAAACCTCCTCCTAAAAGTATCGGCAGTTATCTTGTATTTGGTGAAAATGGCATACACCTTGTCATATATGTGAGAAACAGCAATGTCCATCAGAACATAAGCACGCTGTGTTTTTCCTGTAAGTAAAGGAACCAGTTGGACAGCCCATTCCTGTCAAGGTCAGTGGCAGACCTGATCCATTCTTTCAAAAGGTGTTAAAAAGTGCTCAATGTCATCACCAGAGGTCAATGGCAGCAGATTTGGTTTTCTCTGTAGCTGGTGACTGGTACATCATCTGGCTGGGCTCTTTTTCGGGGTGGTCTCCCTCGTTGTCATGAATGTGAAGATCCACCTCCATGTTTTCTCCATCATAACGTTGTTCCTCTTTCAAATCCTATACTTGAGCCTGGGGTTGTTGAAACTAATGCTGTAGATTCTTCCATCTTAGCTCTTGACGTGCTGATTCTTTTTCCAAGATTTGCCAATTCATAAAGTTTATCAGGAGAGCTAGCTCCTGCTTTTGCTCCGTCCATAGCTACAGTACACCATTCACTTGATTATCATTTCTTTTTCCACCTCTCGTCATCATTGCCTCATTGTTTTCCATCAAGAGCCACACTCCTGACACCACTTGTCAGTTTGATCGGTGGAGGCTTCATGTTTATTAGAGAGGCATGACGATGAAATGAGATTTAAGGTGACTTTATTGTCCAACTGCAGGTCACGTGTACACCAACACCCTCTTACACTGGAAGCAACTAGCTACCGTTTATGACCAGTCTACCCTGAGTGATTTACAGGAAGAAACCATAAAGGGAATAATGAGAAAATACAAAATGAACATTATTTACACAAAACTGGCACCAAAATAATAAATGGTACCCAGCAAATATTAACATAAATATAAATCTTTACAACTAAACAAATTTAAGGCAATCAAAAGAATACATCAAATTTAGCTTAGCTACTCCATGCTCTACCCTGCTTGTCCCATTGGTTTTCTCCAAGAGCTTTTAAGCAACACCTGGAGCATTTCTCTCCCTTTTGCTGCCATGCCTTGCTAAGGAGCCAAACCAGGAAAAGATGAGTGCTTTTTAACCAAACTCAACTATTTGGTCTGTGAATTAATCATATATCACACAACCTCAATACTCACATTTCATGAAGTAATGGAAATCCTGGTTTACATTAAAGGTGCACAACTTTGAATTACTGTATTTAATTTTAACGCAGCTAAGAATTACAAATAAAGATTCAAATATAGTATGTATACACACCTGCAAAGCTAAAATATTGCTTTGCAAGTTGCATAGAAACGATATACTTTTTTGCAACCGTCAACAAGCTTCTGGCATATTTGGTGCCTATCTCCAGAGGTAATTGGGTGAGAGGTAGAATACACCCTGAACAGGTTGCCAGTCCATCACAAGGTAATCTAGAGACACAAGGGACAAAAAACAACAATGTACACACACTTTCCTACCTAATGGCAGTTTAGACATAACATAACAGTCATATTTTTGGACTGTGGGAGGAAGCTGTAGAACCAGTGCATGCATGTAGAGAACATGCAAACTCCTTGAGAAAGGTTGGAATTTGATCCCAGGACCTTCTTGCTGCAAGGAAATATTGTTAGCAACTGCGACACCATTAGCCTGCTTTATCTTTATGTTAGCCTGCTTTATCCGCTTATTCATGGGATCATTGATGTAGAGAAAAGCTTCTTAGTCAGATGAAACAAAAATTTTGTTATTTGGCCACAAAAACATATGGTTGAGTAGCAACTTGCTAACAGGCATTTGGCCAAATACTACTGGGGTTTATGTATTTGAGCCTGTATGTATAATTCTGTATATGGTATGTATAATTTAGGAAGAATTCACACAAAAATTAAAGATTTGCACAAGCTTTAGAAATGCAAAACAATTCCCCAAAGACCAAATTAATGACATTCATGTCAGAATTTAGGGTATGTAAACTCTTTACCAGGCACTCCAGTTGGAGGGATTCTGCCCTTCAGATGACCTTTTCACTGTGTCTTACAAAGATTCAAGATTGTGGTTTTGACTTAAGTAACAAGCTCAGATGTTTGAAAACACATCATACACTGGAGATAATAACTTCCTGAAATGTAGTCAGAAGGGAAACGTCTTCATAGTATTAAAAATACTAAAATAAAAAGGGATTCATGGTAACATTTATGCAGCACAAAGGTCATTGTAAACTTAAAGGAATGCAAAACAGGGCAAATATTCCAGAAAGGAAGGAGAGAGAAAAGCCTCACATTCAGTGCCGCTAAAAAGTATTTCATCCCTTAGAGATTTCTTATGTCTGCTTTTTTGTCACACTTACATGTTTGAGATAAAATAATAAAATAAATCCTAATATTAAACAAAGGTAACCTGAGTAAATACAAAAAGCATTTTTAAAGGATGCTTTTATTAGGTGAACAAAGCTATCTTTCCCTCTGGTAAAAGTGTAATGACCCCTAAACCTATACATGGTAGTACCCACTGTGGCAACTACAGAATACAAAGATACAACAGAATATTTTCCCAAAAGTCCTGGGAATCATTAAGAAGTTTCTTTTTTTGGCAAATGTGACACAGGCCTGTTCTTTTTAGTGAGCAGCACTCTTGGACTTGGAATTCTCCCATTGATGCCATTTTAGCCCAGTTTCTTTTCTATTGTTGAATCATAGATGCTGACCTTAACCGTTGCACTCAAGGACTGCAGGGTTTTAGATGTTGCTTTTTTGGGTTCTTTTAGGATGTCCTGGATGATCTGTCAATGAGCTCATGGAATAATCTTGGTAGGCCGGCAACTCCTGGGAAGGTTGAACTCTGTTCTATGTTTTCTCTATTTGTGATATTTGGCTCTCACTCTGGTTCATTGCTTTAGAAATGGCCTTGTACTTTGTACACTTTTCAGAACTATGGATGACAATTACTATTTCTCATATGTTCTTCAATTTCTAAAGAGCGGCTCATGAAATGTTCCTTTTTGAGATCCTTGTCCGATATGTACTATATATGTGATTTATTTTTTATTCTACAGGTCTATCAAAAACTTAGGCCTAGGTCTGGCTAGTGAAATTGAACCCATAAAATATAAGTTACTCACAACTAATTCAAGATTTAACAGAGGGGGCAATTACTTTTAAAATAAGATTGGGTTGGTTTTTTATCCCTTAGTAAATTAAATCATCATTTGAAAACGGCTTTTTTTATATTTAATCAGGTTATCCGTATCTGGTATTAAAATCAGTTTGATGATCTAAAATATTTAAGTGTGATCAAAAACTAAAGAACCTCTAAGGGGAAAAATATTTTTTACAACCTTATATATGTACAGACGGGGAATGAGACTTTCAGATATGCTGAACTCCAGTGGCAGTGGACATTGACAGCTGGTATTTTTTGCAACAATTTATGCCAATCTAAGACTCACTGAGATAAACTTATATCAAATCAAGTTTATTTGTTTCTTGTTTGTAGCGTTATTTAAGATGCATTTGTTTTCTTTCAGTTTGGCTTATTTTTTGGTATTTTTCTAATCATGCATGGAAAAAACCATTATAAAACGTTCAACCTTTTAGTTTTATATGTGTACTGTTTAATAATGCAACACAAGGCTCACTCGATAATCTGTTTGTTAATGTCTGTATGTATATAAGCGCAGAACTGTCACTAAATGCAATTTGTTAAAGCTAGTTTGTTGTTGAATCATGCCCATCCAACCCTAAATCAAGCCTTGACCTATGAATCAGCGGTGCCCTTGTAATTCGTTTCGGTTGATTTGAATCTGAAATGTCCTTCCCTCCCACTTATGCTATCTGATCGGCTTCCTGTTGTAGCTTCCTCCCATCTCCTTCCATTTGTTTAATGAAGAGACTATTGATTACTCATACAGGCAAATGGAAAGACAGATGGACACAGAAATAGTTATAAAGTAAAAGAAATATCAAAACAAGGGAAGCAAAAGGAGGATAAAGAACCAACAGTGGATTTGTTTTACAGTACAAATTAACAAAGCAAGGAACATTTGTTTTGTTTAATAATAAACAATTTTCCAAAAATGAATAAGCATAGAAAAAAGGCAAATAATGAGTAAAAGTGCCTGTGAATTTCATTAAACCTATGCAATTAAACTGATGATTAGCATTATTGCTGCAATCATAGAATTAACAAGCAAATACTGATATGTACAAGCCTAACATATTATCAACATGTATTTAAATATTCATTGATATATTGTTATGCTTTGATGTAGGGGAAAGCATATTTTTGTTGCAACTGCTGCACTTCATCACAGTAGCTGGACTATTATGGCAACAGTAGAAGGTCAAAAGTGGCTGTGAAACAAGTGTAGAATTGCAGTTATTTGTATTAGGTTGCATGTGCTGGGTGGGTCTGTTTGACTCACCTCTATTAAAATAGGAGAAACAGAACATTATTGGCCCACTATTCCAAGAAGTCTTTAAAAGAGGAAGAGTGTGTGCCAAACTACTGGGTGGCAAAGGTCTGCCCCAATTCCAAGTTGGGATGCTGTGTTAAACGTAAATGAAAACAGAATACAATGACTTGAAAATCCTGTTCAACCTATATGCAACTGGCTACAATACAAAGACAAGATATTTATTGTTTAAACTGATAAACTTGTTTTTTTTTGCAAATATTCACTCATTTTGATTTTAATGCTTGCAACACGTTCCAAGATAGTTGGGACAGGGGCAGGGTTACCACTGTGTTATATCATCTTTGCTTGATGTGGAGATGATGTATAGAAAGAATTGTTTGTACATGTGCCAACAGATTTTGGTAGGAAAAAATAAAAATAATAAAAATAGATGAGAATAGAGGATTCTATGTAGGACTATCTAAGCTCTGATTTGGAACCAATCACAAACAAAAACCATGATATAAAAACTCCTTGAAAAACTTTTTTCTTGTGTCTTGATCATTCCAGCGTAACATCGCTGTCAGTGAGATCATCTGCTGAACGCACACAAAGTTCATGGCAAATACGAATATTAATGATCAATCGCGCACAGCCTGGTAACTGTAAGTGCACATCATGAAAAAGATCCACTGTGCTTTGATGTGATAATATAATTAATAGGAAATAAATAAAGACATTATAGGGCAGATGAAATCCTTCAGTTGCAAACTAGATGCTAAAATCAGTTCTTAGCAGGTGAAAAATCGCAGCGTTTCCATGTGGTGAAAAAATCAATGTATGCTTCAACCTTGTCACTAAACTAAACCCATTGCCTTATTGACAGTAACATTGTGTCATTGCATAGCAATCAGAGCTGGATCAGTCTGATTACGTTGTTTAAATGTGAACATATGCCAGAGGAGGGTTTTGTTTATACAGTACAAAAATTATTTTGTGTTGCCAAAAAACAATTTAAACAATCAAACACGTATATTGTTAAAATTTGGGCAAAACAAACAAAACGAATTCAGTAAAATCATTGGAAAATAATTGATTTTTATGTACATAAATGTTCGATTTAAATTCTTTGCTGGACAGTTTTATTTAAAATTAGCAAAGCTATAATATACCGATTGACAACTACAAAAAACTATTTTTATGTTGCTAATATTACATTCAGGCTTAAATATTGTGGCTGTTTATCATTAACTCTGAACTCTTCAAACACAGACAAAAAAAACAAAAGAACCTGGTGAGTCTCTGAAAATAATTAAAAGATCAAGGGAGGCAAACCTGTAATAAATTAATTAACAGACTTGTTTGTCTGTTATTTTGTTAATATTGATCATCAATTTGTTGCGAGTTATGTCGAGCAAGATAGGAGAAATAATCTCATCACAACAACAAAAGTTAACTAAGTGTAAAAGTCCAGAAAAGCAAGGGTCGAATGGAACAGACGGAAAAAATCAGCAACTGGATACATCCCTGCATATTTCTAGCAACACAGCAGAGGATCTGTTTGCTTTTCTTCTTGTTCCAGCCAGTAGCAGCCAGCCAGTGGCACACACAATTTCATCATTTAATTTGGGTGTTCTGCACCTATTTTGCACTTAATATCCATTGCACGTGCAATCTTTGAAGATCGCACGCAATACGCCCACTTATTGCACGTGCAGTTTATTTATAGTACATGCAAATAAGCACACGCTATTTGGAATCTTTGAAGATCAGACCCTAATTGTTTTGTAGGTGGAAGTCTTTCCCATTCTTGCTTGATGTACAACTTTAGTTGTACTTTAGTGGATATTTGCACACAAAAAAAAAAGATGTTTATCAGTTTGAACATTAAATATCTTGTCTTTTTAGTGTATTCAATTGCATATAGGTTGAACAGGATTTGCAAATTACTGTTTTCTGTTTTTATTTACGTTTACACAACATCCCAACTTCACTGGAATTGTGTTTGGAAGGGCTTCCTTTGGGAACACATTGTTTTTTCCTGTCATGTGCGCAACTAAAATAGTCAATTTGCCTGTGAAGATGGTGGTATTCCAGAAAGCTTTTCAGCCGAACTGTTTTCTCTTGGCATAACAACTGACAAGAGATAACCAGTGGCAATAGGTTTTAAGTTTGAAAACTTTGTGTGAAGTTAAACATTATAAAGTTTTAGCTGTTATTTTTGTTTGGTTGCAAAAAGAAGAGAAAACTTTTCCTTGTCCTGGAATGAGCATCATAGTCACACTATGGTTTAAAAGTTATGTATTCTAAAATCTGTCATTCCAAATTGCATTATATAACAAATAAAAAGGGTTAAACTTGACACAGAAGTTCCACTTATGCTGTATGCTTTTATTTACATCCACAAAGTGGTATATAATGTGAATGACGGCATTACAATGCATCCTGCTAGACAAATAAACTAATTTAGGAGTCCCATTTGAACATATTTTATAATGTTTTGACTGTTAGACATTGCTACAAGTCTAACAGTGTACAGTTGTGCATTTAAGAAAACTGGGGCAACAAGAGATTAGGTTAGTAGGGAATAACAATGGCAATCTATATATGTTGTACCCCACTTTTTCCCTGCAAAAACTAGGATAGCCTGGTGTATGGATGGATGGAAGGCTAGATGGATGGATTTTGCTCCTCAGACATGCATGATGGGAAGGATAACTGGGACTATTTAGAGAGGCTTAGAAATAACCATTTTTTAAACCATCCTAGCAGGTAGGCATGAGTAACAAAATAGATTTACAGAAGACAAACTTCTTCTGTTTCTAAAAAGGTACACATTTAAAGAAAGTGGCAAAAACTCATAAGTATATTCCAGTACTATCATTTAAATTTCCCAGCATTGCCCTCTGAGTTACTTCAGGGAGAGTGGTAACCCCATCCCCACTCACCCATCTCTTCACTTGCCTTCCTCTGTAGTCAAGCCCCTCTAAGATAAGGTTGTACAGGAACTGATCTCCTTTGATTCGGTCGGACTAGGAGGAGACAGACGAGAAGGGAGAAGGTGAGGATTCACACAGTAACAGCACCGTTATTTACATTCTGCCGCTGGAGTGCACATGTTTCCCTTAGAACCTCTGTATTCTACAGAGAGGTTTGAAAGGAATGGAGGAAAGTGTAGCAAGAGACAAGAACGGGCTCTGCATGCAAAAACTTGGTTGAGAAAAAACAGACCGCGCACACACACCAAGACAAAGAGCCTATAAGTAGGGAACCGGATCCAAAAAGCAATTTTGGCTGAATTCTTTCCATAATGTCTAGCTTTGTTTCTTTTATTACAATTGAAAAGTTTTTTCTACAGTATTCTTATTATCCTAAATTGTTTACATTTTCTTAAGCCAATTGAATGCAATCCAACATTACTGTATAGTACTGGAATTGTATCAAATAGAGTAACAAAAAATTTGCATTTAGTCATGGATTTAGAAAAATTGTTTTTGTTGTATTTTAAAAATGGAATCTGATCTGAAAGGTGTCCCATGCATATGTATGAAGCTCTCTTGAGTCCTGTTAGCTGTAAGTTCAACTTCAAGTATTTTGGGGTGTGTTTCTACTACTTTTGCACATTAAGAGACATTTTCTTCTTATTTTTGTCTGCAAAATCTCAAGCTCTGTCAGATTAGATGGAGAACCTTGTTGAACATCAGCTATCAAGTCTTGCCAGAAATTCTAAGTTAGGTCTTGACTTTGACTGGGCCATTCTAACAAATAAATGTGCTTTGATCTAAACCATTCCACTGTAGCTCTGGCTGCATGTTTAAGGTTGTTGTCCTGCTGAAAGTTGAACGTCCAACCTAGTCGCAATCTTCTGCTACCAGGTTTTCTTGCAGATTTGCCCTGCATTTAGCCCTTTGCTTATTCCAATCAACTCTTACTAACTTCACTAACCCTCCTGAAGAGAAAACACCTCACAGAATGTTGCAGCCACCACCATGTTTTACAGGGAGGGTGGTGTGTTCAGGGTATAGACATAATGTTCTGCCACACAGTAGGTTTACTTTTGGTCTCATCTGGCAAGAGCATTTTCTTCCATGTGTTTGATGTGTCCATGGTTTGTTGCAAACTCTTAAACAGGAATCATTCATAGTTTTTTGGGGGTTTTTTTTCAAAAATTTCTTTATATCACTGTTCCATAAAGATTTGTCAAGTTTACAAAAAAAGGGGCTTTTTCAGACAATTCTCCCACCTGAGCTGTGGTGCTCCGAAGCTCCTTCAGAGTTATTCAGAGCTATTGGCTGCTTCTCTGAATAAAACTGTCCTTGCCCAGCCAATCACCATGTCTTGGAAGGTTTACAGTGTGCCATACTCTTTCCATTTTCAGATGATGGATTAAACTGTGCTCTGTGAGAAATATTGATTATATAACCTAACTTTGCCATGCCTTACATACATGAACTGCCTGCTGTGTTGCTTGATCTTCATGACGCTGTTTATCAGTTATCCCTAACAAACCTCTTAGGCCTTCGAAGAACAGCTGAATTTATATTGAGAATAAACCACACACAGGTGGTTTCACTGTACTAATTAGGTGATTTCTAAAAACACTTGATTTATTTCTTTCCATCAGAGTAGAGAATCAAATATACACTTTTCTGCATTTCATTGAATAACCATTTTTTGAGCCATTTATCTTTTTAGTGTTAATTCACAATTTTGTGTTGGCCTGCGACCTAAATTCTCAGTGAAAGACATTAAGGGTTTTGTTGTAACGAGATAGAAAGGTTTAAAAGTACTTAAAGTGCATTTATAAGGCACGGTATCATTGGTCCTTACTGAAATGTGCTCCTTTAAAAAAATGTAAATTGTTCCAGTTACTCAATTAATTAATTGTACTTAGAAATAATTACAAACCTTTGACCCTGCCTACTCAGTATAATGCCATTAAGAACTTGTTGTCGTTAGCTGCATGAAGAGAGGAGGGGAGTAAGTGAGAGGGAGGTAGAAATAGCTTGAGACTTCTGCTTCTTAGCCTCAGCTTCTAATTGATTTGGTCCCTAATCCCCTTTGGATTAAGTTAGGGAAAGAGTTCAGCTTGATTGAGGCTTCTGAATTCCATCGGTGAGACTCAGTGGCGGCATGGAGGTCATTTAAATTGAAAGTGGATCAGTCACTGCTCATGTTTACACTGGGGCTTTTGTTCTCGCTGACAGTTGCGACTCTCGGTCCGTTCGAAGAGATCATCAGTAAGGCCATCGACTCCACTGTGTTTGTTTGCTCTCGTGCTGCCACGTTGAAAGTTACTCGTCATTTGAGGAGTGTTGACAAGTTGCAGGCAATAAATATCTATTAGAATGTCCATTTTCACACTTGTTCTCCTGCATGCCCCATGCTATTCCCCGATTCCTTCCTTCTCTGTGCAGATTTAGATGAGTGGAACAGCTAACTTTGCTCAAAAAGAATATTCATGCCAGAAGTGACTATGGGTCTCTTGACATTATGAGGTTAAGCACAAAAGAAACACATACTGAGGCTTAGCTCTGGACTAATATTGGAATGTGACCATGAAAGACATTTCTAATCTGCTCAGCCTAAAATCACATTAGCTCCCTTAATGTATTTTCTCCACTTTAACTGAGCTGGGTTTGGGAACATTTTTAATAGGGAAACTTTCTTCTTTGCACTGCTGAAGGAGAGAATATGAAAGTACAAGAAATGCCTCTTCTGTAACTAATCTATCCTGATTTATGGAGCTGAGCTTTTTATATATACACTCGAGCATGCATAGACATCTGGAAACAAATCTCTGCAAATTTCCCAGCAAATAAATAGAGTAGAGATCTGTCAAGAGTTCGAGTACAATGTCAGGGCAAAGAAAAACCACCAGTCTGTTCAAAAAATGAAAAAAAGCTTTCCGGGCAGGAATATAAGGAATTGCACCATCCTGAAATGTGAAGCCAAGCGGGATGCCACTAGAAAACAGATGATTGGCTGTCGAGATCTTGCTAAGACTCACCGATCATCACACAGAGTGCGCAGACTCCCTCTCCTTTCTCCCCTGGGGACTGTGAGAGCTCAGCTAAGCAGGAAAAAGAGAAAAAGGTGAAAGTAAAGAGGTCATTGCAAACTGCTTTAGTAAAAAAAGGACAAAGAAATGTCAGCAACATCATTAAAAATCTGACATGGAAATGCTTAATCTTCAATCAAGCTAGATATTTTTAATAAGAGTACTGTGTACTGTCCACAGTATGTTATATCAGTCTCCTCCTATTCCCTGTGCCCCTGTTAGGGATCGGCACTAACTTCCTGTGACCGAGCTGGAGTATAGAAAATACAACAGCTCCGTCACAGGAACTGGTTGGCACCACCTCCTGGGTCCGGGGGCTGGTTGTCCCTATGGGGTATCGGCACCTGGACCTGGGAGTATAGAGTATGTATGGGGAATGTGAGTGAGTGTACGACGTCCATTCTTATTTGTCTTTATGTTGGGTGTGTGGGTGTGAGTTTTTTTTTACATGTATGCATGAGGGTGGGAATGTGTGATTGTGACTATGCGTGCCTGTTTTTTGTGTCAGGTTAGGTCTGGGGCTGCTCCCTCTCCTGGATCAGTTTAGGCCCCCCATCAAGTGTGGGGCCTATTTCTCCCCCAGCACACTACCTGCGGGTAACTGGTGTCTCTGCCCAGTTCTCAGTGTCAAGGGCAGGGTGCTTTGGGTTGTGCCGGCTCACTCCCGGTGGGTGCTTGCCGGGGCCTGGGCCCCTGCGCTCTGTCAAGCTTCTGTATGGGGTTGATGTGTCTCGGGGTCTCAGGTCTCCGGGCCCATGGCTGGATCGACTCTGGCGTAAACGGCCTGTGGACTTGTCACTGCAGCTCCATGGGGCTTCCGCACTGTGGCTGCTAGGTGGTTTCCCTGGGACTCTCCCCTGCTCTTCCCTCGGGGGTTTGCAGAAGTCCCAGCAATGGTTCTCATGGGGTTCCTGTACTCTGGGGTGTGCTTCTCCATGTCTGTCTTAGGTCCAGGGGGGCAGATCTGTGGCTCCTCACATTCGCTATTGCATGCTTTTATGGAGAAACCTTGTATACACAAGCATACTCACACTCATACCCACAGGTGTTTAGATTCAGGTGTTAACGGATACACAAATGTTCTATATTAGTTTCTGTCTCTGTGTCTGTAGCAATTGAAATAATACCAAACCAGTTTTTAATAAAGTTTATTTTATAAAGATCTACCAGAGCATGAAAGCGTTAGCCGTAATATTCCACTTGTGAGAGTAAATCTGCTGGGCTTCTTCTTGGGACTCAGACGACGATGTCAGCCTCGGAGTTTCACTCTCTGTTTGTTTTTTGTGTGTTTTTATGTCTTTCGAGCCACAGTTCTGTGGTGTCGGGCCACAATCCTGTGGTCTCATTCAGTAGAGAGGAACTTCTCAACATCAGAGAGTCCTCTCTTGGGATTTTTTCACCATCTTTCATCAATCC
>JAHUTJ010026832.1:0-13847 GCA_036250325.1 Characodon lateralis
CCAAAAGAGTGATGCAACATTACCATGAAATGTTTATGTTTGAGAACCAAGGATTATCTTGAAGAATCTGGAAATGAAGTTAAGTTAGTCTTGGAACCAATTTAGGAAATAATCACCAAACCTTTAGACAACCATTCACAATGCAAGATTAGATAAAATATTATTTTAATAACATGTTTTAAAGAATGATCTGCTGAATTAAACCAACCTTCTGGATGACTAATTCTCAACGGTGTCTCATTAGCTGCCTTTATTTATTAAAATAATATTTAAAGAAATATTATTAAGGGAATATTTTGGAAAAGAGCCCAGTCTTTCTGGAGAAATGGGGCTTAATAGTGTTTTATTAGCTTTTAGCAGTTAAAGCTAACAAAAGAAGCTGATAGCTTAGCACCAGAATCAAACACACACCTTTTAAAATACCATTAATAAAAGGGTTAAAATGCATAAGCGAGGACGGCGCGAGAAGACCAATCTTCTGTGTTTAAAATCACCCTTCAAGTGAAGTTTGTCTTAACTTTAAAAACACACAAACACAGAACACAAAGCTGAGCACGTGGTGCTGAGCAGATAGTCTGCTAGCACCAAGATAGCTGAGTTCAACACAAACAAAACCAAACTTGATAAAATGAAAAACGTTCAGATCATAAATTTTTTTCTATTGCTCTGCCCAAACCCAAACCTCATGAACCGTGCTGAGGAGTTGTCCGAGCGACAACGAAGTTTGAAGAAAGCTCTGTGAACAAAGGGTTTGCTTCCAGCTAACCTCCGGAGCAGTGGCTGGGGGGCCCGATCTGTCCACTGACCACACTGCATGTTACCACGGTGATGCGGCTTCTGTTGTCCTCCTTTCAGGCCGGGAAACTGCTCCACTCTGCTTCGTAGAGACAGCGTCTGTGCAGGGAATTCTCTGGAACACAGTTTGCTTCTACAGGCCTCAGAGAGAAAGTAAAGCCAGGCTTGTACCTTAATTCCTGTTCATGAATGAATCTACCGGATACACAGACAGTGATTCATTTGTACTTATCTTAGTGCATATGATCGATGATCGTATGACACTCTCGGATCCAGTTGAAGAGTTTGTCTGTTTGCCAGCAAAGAGACATTAGCGCGCTGGGTCTCTCTGTCCAGGTCCCTGTGTGACCTGCGTAGAAGAGAAAGACTTGTGGGAGAAGTGGGGGTTTTATACGGCCTGTGGCATCATGGGAAGTCCACTGTTACCCCCCTTCCCCTTCTGAAGTTGTGCTGGAAGTCGGTTAAATGTAATTTATTTTGAAAGTTCCAGGAAAGTCAGTACTGGCCTTTCATGTTGTAACCATGGCTGTGGGTACCTACAGTAGGGATACTCACAAGCCCACAGCTGAGCACCTTAGAGCCCGAGTTCTCCACGGTGAGTGAGAAGGTCACGTCTTTAGGTTGCAAGATGGAAGCTTATACCCCAGAGAGGAAAATGTCCCCCTCCATTTCAGTGGATGTTGGGAACATGGAATGTGAATGGGGCATTTTCAGGACATCCATTGGATTGTGACTTTCAGAAACCATGGCAACCAGAGGACCAGTCTGGGTAGTTCGGGTATCTGATTAGGGTGCCTCCCGGGCCCCACCTTCTGGATGTTTTCTGGGCTCATCCCACTGGTAGGAGAGTCAGGGGCAGACTCAGAAAACCCTGTCAGAGCAATTAAACGTTTGTCTGAGCATACGACACAGGGCGAGAGTGAAAAGATTTCATAGTTACTTGGATCGTTCAGATTGTTGTGAACCTTAATATGTTTGGGCTAAGGCCTTAACCCTAATCTGGTAATGTGGTTCATTTTCAATCAGTACTACCTACCAAAAAATAAGAAACCGAAGTAGACCTCAATCAGGAGGGAATTCCCCAGCTTCCATTTGCAGGATTTTTCAAATAGCCTGCCAATGATGACAGAAAACTAACTCCGGTATGGATCCATTACGGAATTAAGGTATGCCAAGGCTTTGGAAACTGCAGAACCTCTTCTGGTTCATCATTTCTACATGTTTCTTGTTTTCCAGCTGTATGAAGCCTCTTCCCTACTAGATGAAGCCTGACTAATTAACCAGCTAATATTAGCTAGTTGTTTTTAAAGAGCAGAGCAGTAAAAAGGTGTAATTTTCTTCACAATAACCACAAGTAAATTTGGCATCAAAACAAAAGTGACAAATTACAAATGGCCTGAAATAAAATGATTAATTTTCAGTCACTGGAATAGGGAACACAAGCTGGGAAAAACAGTATTTTTCCATACCTTTGTTTCTTTTTCCATACTTAAGAAAAGATGTGGTTAAGGACCGACCCGCTTGCTCCTCATGCACCTCAACCTGGGCCCACTGAGCATGATAATGCTAACGCCACCATGCTAACACTATTGGTACTGCAAATATTGGCATGCTTGCGTTTAAATCCTCAGCAAACTACTATGATTTTCAGCCTCGTTTAATTGCCCAAACACAATATTTCGCTTGGTGTCTGGACTGCGGAAAGGTTCTGGTGTTCTCGGGGTGAGCAGCAGGATTCAAGAGGTTAGCTGGAAAAGCTTTAAAACTACAACATAAAAATTAAAAGCTTTTAATCTGAATCCTTAAATCTTTGATGTAATGTGGTATAGTAGCAGTCTATGTCAGCGGATACATGCAATGAAAAAGTGGAGCAGGAAAAGGGGTCAGTCAAACTCAGCGAAACGTTTGAGATGGTTTGACTGGTGATGATGGAAACCCATTAACTCTTTAGTTATTGTAACAAATAAAGTAGTTTTTGATTTTTATAACAAGACAGACTTCAGAGATCAGGATGGACCCTTGACCTCTGAACTCATTTCTTGAACTGCAGAAAATGAAGTCTGTAATTATCGGCTGTTGTAGCTGCTGGTTCTCAGTTCTAGATGTTTCCTCATTGACTCAGATGAGCTCTGTGTCTCTGCTTGCTGTACTTGGGTTCAGCCTTGAACTTTCGGCATTATCTCCAAGTTCTGAGGCTGCAGAACTAAAGGCTGTCCTCCTGTTTACCTGTCCTTTTGCTTTTTTACTTCTCTCTGCTGTCTGTCCCCCTCCCTTCCCATCTGTGGCCTCTCCGACCTCTCCGTGAACTCCTGTGGCTGTGCTTGTGCTGGTGTTATTGGAAACATCTCTCCATTACTCCCATTAACCACAATGTAAAGATTATGGGTTGTGCTGTGTTTTGATACCCATCTCGAGCCTCAGGTCGTGATTGGTGAGAGTGGCATCGGATCACAGGTTTGCTGTGTAACGCTTCCAACATCAAGAGGCGGTGAAAAAGAAAATGGAGGGATTTATAGAAGAAGAGCAGCAGAAACGGTGAGCAGAGGCCTGAACATGCAGAAACCACAGAGAAACCCAAGAAGGGAGGTTTATGAAAAGAAAACAGCCACACTGATGATGAAGCCCGTCAAGTCAGTGACAATTTAAAGGAAAATTGAGATGGATTACAAGAAAAGTGGAAGTCAGCAAGAGAGAAAGAGGGAAGTAATGATCGGGATTCTGTCTCGTTTCCAAGACCCAGATCATCTGGTTCAAGCTCAGCAAAAAACCTTCAGCCTCCGTTGCTTCGCTTTAATTAGGTTTGATATTTGATGATGTGTTGAAATGTAAAACACTCAAATTACCATCAACTTTCTTTTATCCAATTATTTTACCAATAGATTTGAATTAAAAGGCATAAACATCTCTGATGGTCCTCTCCTGCAGTATCATCATACCTGACTGGATGAGAAACCATCAGTTCCTGCTGTTCATGTTAACGGTCCAGTATGTTGAACTGGCCCGGGCCAGAACCATGTTGGGGTTTTTCTCTGGAATTTATGTCCCAATTTTCAGTTTGTCAGAAAAATGTTACATCAGACCAATAAAAAAGATTTTAATACAAACATGTTCTGTCCATGCTGTGACCCACACAGTAATAGGGGAGACCGCAGATGTGACTGTTGTCCAACAGTCACTGACACCCTCCAGAATGAGGTTCTGCTGTTTAGGATGGCGTATCCAATTATTTGTCATAGTATAGGACTTAATTAACTATACATTTCTGGATCTGTTCATTTTGAAAACTGACTTGAGTTGAAAAGTTGAGTGGAAGGAAAACCTGTTAGAAAAGTTGCACAACCACAGCCTTCAGATCATTGTGAAGCAAATCACATTGATAACATAACATTCTGACAAGTGATTGTCATGGTGTCATATGGTGTCTGGGACTGTGGGAGAAGTTATTAAAAAATCAATTAAATAAAAAAAAAACATTTTTATTAAATCTACAGCATCTCATTGCTGTTCCTCAGGTCCCAAAGTCTCATGTTTCCAAGAGTTTCTCTTCTGCTACTGACCTGCCTAAAATGTGTTGGTGAATAAACAGCTTCTGCAGCACTTCAGGGCATCCTGAGGAGGCAGTGAAGTTATTTGAACCCGGTGTGCTGGAGCGGCGACGCATCTAAAACATGGAGGACTCCCGAGGACCATGGCGGAGAACCACTGATCTACGACTGAGCAGTTTTTCATTAGGCAGCACCCACCCTGTGTTAAGGACTTATTTTTCAATGACGAATATGTGGCTAAAGAACACATTTTTATCAAATTATACATTTCAAATGTTTATGAGCAATTCCTCATCTGCTGCGTCAACCTTGGGACAAAGGTGGGATCCAGGATCAAATTCCCTGAAAGCATCACTGAAACCATATCTGGGAAGTTCTGTTAGGAAAAGAATCTGTGAGCTGAGGCCTTCAACATGACGTGATGTTCTTCATCCATGGCTAATGTTCTGTTATCTGACTCGGAGTCCATGATACGAGTAAGCTCATTTTTGGGGGATTATGGGATGCATCTCAGTCCAAACTGTGACGCTTTTGGCAGCAAACTGGGTCAGGTTGCATATCACTGAATTTCCTCTGAAGAAAAGCTTTCCTGTTAAGTTAGGCAGGACGTCTGCTGAGGTTTTTCGAGAATCTTCTCCTCATAACCTGAAACAAGTGTGCCAGTTCTTTAACAACCTGTTTCAATGAGAAGCTGCTGGATTTTAGCATCATCGCTGCATCAAAAACTGCTACATTTATATTCAGCACCTCGAGTCAGAACTCTGTAGAACCACCTCTGGATCCAGGTCCAGCTGAGGGTCTTTTGGATCTGGTCTCCACCAACTGTGAACATCAGGCTCACATTTTTAACTGTTGTTCTTCTGAAAAATAACTCAAACTCCGTCACATTAGATGGAGAGCATCTGTGTTTCAGGTCTCAGGTTTTGCTCCAGATGGCCTTTGGTCAGAACTTTGACTAGGCCATTTTAACACTAATCCAAGTCATTCCATTGTATATCTGCCTGTATGTTTGGTGTTGTCATTCTGCTGGAAGGTGAACCTCCTAGGGTTAGGGTTAAGAATAGTAAACAGAATTTAACGGCATTGTTTTAATAACTGGCATCAGACTGGAATAGATGTATTTGACTTGGAATCTGTCCGTTAACTATATATCTCTGTGTATCTGTTTGGTTTGTAAGGAGCCTTGAAAGGACGTTTTTTGTGAATTGGTGCTATATAATTAAACTGAATTGCATTCAAAAGTTGAGTGGAAGGAAAAACTGGTAGAAAAGGATGCACAAGCAGCACGTTTTGAACAGGCACCATATAAACAAATTGAATTCAGAAAAACTTAATTCGAATAAAATGACACGACAGATACCACACAGTCATTATTAAACATGCAGGATGGAAAAGTTGTGGATAAACTACACCTTCCAGTTGTGGGTTCTTCGGTTCTAGATCAGCTTGGTCTGCGTCATCTCTATATTTCTGGACCACCTTCAACCACCACAGCTACTCTGTCTTAAAAACAGATCTTTAGATTTTTACTATCTTGCCTCTGGTGTCCTGCAGTTGAGAGCATTTAAATCATGTGTCAATCACCCAACAAACAGTTGTGATCAGATTACCCAGGATTCACCTGTTCCAGATTAAAAGTGGGCACAGAACCAAGACTATTACGTTCTGCACTCCTTGTTACCAGGGTGGAACTCTAAGGCTGCTGCAAATCAACTCCCAAATGTTCCTGTTGGAAACTGCTAATCAGGTGGCTTAGGCAGCGTTTGATAGGATTTCGCCGATCTGAGATGAAGGTGCGGACCAAATTATAGCTGTAAATCTCTGAAAATGCCGTTCCCCTCAGAGACCGTGGCTGTGAGGCTGCGGGGGAGCTTTCGGAGCCACTCCAGGAAATTCAGCTTGCACAATTTGTCTTTGTAGCAGGAGAGCTGGCACGGCACTCAGCTTCAGGATGTCATGACCGGACCAGCTTAGCACGCAGCATAAGTGCTTATTCCGCATTGTGTACTCATTCCTGACACAGCGGAGCCTGGCGTGGCTCGCATCCCAGCCATCCGACTCCGGTTTTTCTCACCACAATAGTTTGTAAGAAACCTGGTGAATTTCCACAAACCTCGGCATGAACCCGACCACTTAACCATGAGAGACTCCTCGTTTTTCGGAGAGGCCGGAGTCTGATTAGCGGTGGGGAAGAAAGACAGACGGGAAAATGGAAAACAGAGCTGGCACCTCCAGCAGGTTTATTTCAGGCCATGACAGTGAGCCCTTGAAAACAGGACGGCATCTAAAGCCGGGTCCACAGATGGGCGGAGGAAGCACAAAGGGGTCGTGACAAGCAGACGTGGCATTTCAAAGCTCCCTCGCTTCTTCTCTCCGGTCTGGAAGATAAAGGAAGGAAAAATCGGATTATTTTACCCCCCCCGATCCCTGAACCCAGCAGGACAGAGCGAAGATGGTGCCTGGGAACAACTTGTCCAGCCATTTTCTCAATCCATTAAGGATGAAAAATGCAGGCCACGCTCCGAGACTGATGTTGTATCGTGGGGACGAAAAGAGGATTTCTATGTTTTTACCTGCTAATTCTTCACTGAGGAACACTGAAGGATCATTGAGCTTCATCCAGGGCTCACCTGCTTCGACCTGATGATGGATGCATGGAAACACTTTAAGCATCTGCTTCATGTCGTAAAAACCTTAGCCCCCCACCGTAAACTCATCAACATGTGATTCAGAAAGGATCATCTAAGATATCAGTCACTGTAAAAACTTGGATAGACCAGGCTTCATAATTTTTCCAGAAAACACACACAGGTCCGGTCTGCAAAACAAACTGGTTCTGCTCTACTTCCTCCTGTCGACATGCAAACGGCCTCTGATTTTTGAAAGGTTTATGACACAGCAACCCACAGTCTGTTGGACCTCCTGCAGGAACATTTTCAGTTCTTTATATTAGCACTCTTTACGTCTCTTTTCGTCTGTGCCTTCAGTCCTCAGCAGAACTACTCAGTGCAACGACTTTGTCCAAATTTTATATTGATTTGCCCAGTGAGCATTTATGTTCGAAATATGTCAGAACAATGTTCCCGCTGCTTAATTTAGTAAATATTTGTATTAAAAGTGAAAGTTTTTTCCTCAAATAGTGTTGCATTTAGTTGTTAGTCTAAACTTAGATCTTTTTTAACTGGGACTGACTAGAGCAAAATCTGAGTGACACCAGAAAACCTCAAACTTCAGAACTCCTCATTACTGATCCAGTCCTTTTAACTGAGCTTTCATCTTTCAATGTGCAAATAATTTACAAATCCCACACTGAGGTTTTATGTTGCAAAAACATCATTTTTAACACAAATTAAACTGATCTTCAATTCATTTTATTTATAAATATTATTTTATTTATTAATGTTCAATCTAATAATCCAGTCACAATCCATTTTAGTGACATCTATTCCAGGTAACCATTGAACAGTGCAGTCTGGTTCAGTTATTTATTCAAATTGGATAAAAAGTTTTTCTGTCTAAGGAAACCCAGCAGATTGCATCCAGTCAGTGACTTGCAGCATTCACTCCTCCTGGATGAGCATGTAGAGACAGTGGACANACAGTCACTGGCGTTGACTTTGCAGCAATCCCTCATACTGAGCATGCATGTAGCGACAGTGGAGAGGAAAAACTCCCTTTAACAGGAAGAAACCTCCAGCAGAACCAGAACCAGGCTCAGTGTGAGCAGAGAAGGAGAATGTGAATGTGTTGGCAGTAGCAGCTCAGTGGATGTCCCCCTCCAGGAAGGTGTCGCAGCTAAACACAGTCAGGCCAGGTGTAGCTTCTAGGAAGAGGAAAAAACAGAAAGAGAACATAGTTAAAGCTGAAACAACAGCAGGCTCAGATGTATACATACCTCTCACTAATATAATTCTCTTGGACCACATGCTTTTTGTTGCCATCGTTAAGGTTCTGGCTGATATTGGACCACCTCTCCAAGAAGAATAGCTGAACTTCACATAAATTGTTTGGTTTTCTGGCACAGACTCAGCTTTTCAGCATTGTCCATGAATTAAGGTGATTCTTTTAAAACTAAGAGCCATGTACCAGCCGCCAGGCAAGGTGGTGACAGCATCATGCTGTGGGGCTATTTACCTCCTGGTGGTTGAAGGATCAGCAACTAGATGGTTGGAAGCTGGATGCAGCTTCCTGAGCTCTATCAAAGAACCTGCAGCACATTTTTTGTTTTATAGTCTGTTACACATTTCATAATTAAATTTTCATACAAGTTCATACAAACAGGTTATAGTCTATAGTAATCAGCCAGTAGAAGCCTCACTGGTGCAATATTAATTATGAAATTAATTATTAAACTGGTTGAGTTGTGTCAATGAGTTCATGATTCCTTCTCCTTTATGGAAACCTGGCATCTCATCTGATCAGGTTCGTTCTTCCCTAACGGTTCTGGAAATAAATGTTTTTATTCCCAATGTACGACTGAAACATCCCATCATTGGAGATAAAGCTGCAACCGAAGCAGAGCCCAGGAGTTTATTTAAAGGAAGACCTTGGCTCAGTCAAAGTCCAAACCCTCGTCAGAAGGTTGGAGGTCTGGGTCGGTGATTGTTGCACATCATTGGAAGTCATCCTGCTGGAAGCAGCTGTCAGTTTTTGGTGAAAAATATCCCATCAGCTGCAGGTCCAGCTCCAACAGAGACGAACTCGGAACAATCAGAGTTCTGCTGGTACTGAACCAACTGCGGGGAGTCGAGACAATAATTTAGTTGCTTTTACAGGAAGCAACAGAGAGCGCAGCAATCCGGGCTAATCTCCTTCATGAGCCGGTTTATTTTCCCACCGTTCAGAGTTGAGTAGAAATGATCCAAAGCGATGGGCCAGCCCGGCCCGTGGTCTCAAAGCTAAACCTTAAACAGGTTGAGTGAAACCTGCTTCACCAAAATCAGTAAAACAACCAGGAAATTCACTTTTTACTAAATCAAAGCTGCCTTGGTCTTTCTCCTGATAAAATCTACATTATCTACTCTATTTCTGTGCTGAACATCAGCCTCCAAAGTCATCAGCACCTAGATGCTTGAAAACAGAATAAGCAGAATAATCTCACCCTGGAAATGTAGAGAAACCAGCCTTTAATCTAAAAACATCGTCAGGTCAGAAAATAATCTGTTTTATAAATAATCTGTGACTTCCTGTTTGCCTTCAGTATAAAGGTGATGCAACACAGAGATTTATCTTTGCCAATGTTCCTTATAATGGGAAAGAGAAGGGAACGTTGACGTAAAGAAGAAGAGTTGATCTTTCGAAGTTAAGAAGTGACAAGAAAGCTGCTCTTGGCCTCAACTTCTCTACATCTACAGTCAAAGCAATAAAGGTATTAAATGTGGCAAACAAGGCAGGATGAAGACCCGAGTTCATCTTCCACCACACACTGCTTGAGGAGGAGGGGGTAAAGAATCAGAACCAGAACCAGCTTTATTGGCCAGGATCACGAACAAGGAATTTAGGTTTGGTTCCAAGCGCTCACAGCATTCAGACTTTAAGAATAAATAAATAAACTTTAGAGGAAATAAAGGATAAAACAAGCACTATGTCTATTTACAGTAGGTGTATGCAGTCAATTTTTTTTATTTTTTATATATAAAGAAAAGAAGGTAAAAACATTTTCAAAACTCCAAGTCTCCATAGCAACCATCACACTTCATCTACATGGCAGCTGACTGGTTGTCTATCATCAAAAAATAAACACGTGGAGTTTGCTGAACGCTGCTGGGACCTTTACTGGTCAGATGAGGCTCAGATTGAGCTTTTCAGCACCAAACTCTTTCCGCAGCAGGACATTACTAGAAACAATCTAGTGTCCTGCCAGGAATCTGAAAATGGCTCATCAATGGATCTTTTAGCCAGATATTAATCCAAAGCACAACATCAACCTCCTTTCGTGTTCATCTCAGTCCTCGGATCCTGTAGAAGACCTCCAGACTCAGCTGAAGAGAGAGTGGCAGAGGACCCTGGACCATCTACAGATGTTCTGTATAGAGGAAAGGTCAAAGATCTCTCTCTGTTCCTTCTCCAACTTTGGGAAGTGTTAGAGGGGACGTCTGAGTGCCGTCCTGGTTTCAGGAGCCTCCTATATTTGCACAGATCTAAAATGTTTATATTTGTTTGTTGAAAAAAAGTTTGATCTGACAATTTTAGCATTAATAAATGAAACTTAAAATTTTAATTATTCCTGCTTGCTTCAAGCTCAGCCAATTAAACCCGGCCTGCTCTCTAGGTTCTGCTGAAGGCTCCGTACCTTCATAACGATCAGCTGCAGGTTAAAAGCTTTGACCTCCAGTTGGTAACATCTGACCGGCTCAAAGCATGTGGCTTATATTTGACCACATTATGAGATGTTGTGTTTATTAGGTGCCTGAGTGTGTTGGCCAGTTTCATAGGAACATTGAATTCCTGGCCTGTAAGTTTGGTCTCGTACCTTCTGAAGCAACCGTAGGCCGGGTATTTATATGTTCTTTGGATTAGGCGTATTATTTAGCCTGGATGAGGGTTGTTTAGTGTGTCTGAAGCAGGCTGGTGTGTCATTTCTACTCATATTTCTTCTGCTGTCCAGGACACCCTCTGAGTTCAATATGCAGCGCTGTCAATCAGGCGATCTTCTCGCTTTACTTAAAATAATCCTGTTTGCAGTATTCTGCACCAGTTCCTTCATGAGCTTCAGCGTGTTTGAAAGTACAGAGTGCTTGCTGTTTAAGTCTGATACATAAATAAAATGTAATGTATTCGTGAACACTGCAGACCAGAGTGCCACAAATCATGATCCTACAAAAATCAAAGGATTACTTTAGCAGCTGGCTTCAGAGAGAAAACACACACGTACAAATCCTTTCAGATCCTCCGAGCAGCTCTGCTGGTTCCATTAAAAATCCTGTGAAAGGTTTCCAACACTAAGAGACTCCAAACGACTTTCTTCATTGCTGTCTTTCAGAAATAAACTTCATTAAAGTTCCTAATTAGCCAGCGAAACCTGGTTTTCTGAACCGTCTGCTCCAGTCAGCAGCAACTTGGCTTCAGCCTGAAGGTTGTTTAGGAAGCATCTGAAATGATTCCCGTCAGCCTCATGACAGCTGGTTGTGTCACAGCTTTTTCATCCATTTGGATCCATCATCCAGACTTTTGGTCATAAGCTGCTTTCTTGGAAAACGCAACCATGAAATTAATTTATCTAAAGGGGGAACATTTGGCACAATCAGTCCTGTTAATAATTAATCAGAATATTCTGTCTGGTCAGCACACATGGAAGCCTTCTGTGGGAATAAACCTCCAGTTATGGAACCGCAATAGCAGTGTTGATGAATTACAGTGGGTTCAAGTCTTGCCAAATCACACATAGCAGACTGAGACCAAGGAGAACGGGATTTACGTTGTTCTATTTTCTAATCAGAGGTTCTGTCAGGTCAAAATTTGTCATGCATTACCCTTCAGGTCCCCTGAGTCTGCACTCAGTAGAACCACCTGCAGGTCTTTGGGGTACATCTACACCAACTGCAAAACAGCTCAACATTCTCAGTTGGATTTAGATCTGGACTTTGATTAGGCCGTTGTAACACATGAATCTGCTTTGATCTAAACCATCCGGCTGTATGTTTAGGGTCAATGTCCTGCTGGAAGGTCAAGTCTTCTGCAGCCTCTTTCTTCCAGTATCGTCCTGAACCCGGAGAAAAGACTTGAGTGATCAGATGAAGTGACTTCATTTTTACTCCTGCAGTTTCCAGACAACCAAATGTAGAAAAGGCCAAACTGGACAATTCTTGTTATGCATAAATGATTTGCTTGTCTTTTTATGGATCCTGCAGGCTGGAAAATAGTCATCCATAATCCACATATGGTCATGGTTGTGTAAAGGGTTTCCAACAAAATGATATGGGTAATGACCCGCATACTTTATCCTGGTGAAGGTATAAATCACCTTCTTCCTTCAGGTTCAGTAAATAAAAAGAGAACCAAACATAGAGAGAGAGAAAAAATAAGGGAAACTTTTACTCCTGGACTATATTTGAACAATCATCATTCCATGTTGTATTAGATACTCTGAATAATATTTCAACAGATCTTTAGGCTTTATAAATATGTTTCAGTGTTTTTCTTGTGGACTTGCTGCTTATCCACTTGTTTTCAGTCCAGCCCTCGTTCCTGAACACTTCTCCATAAATCGCTCAACAGACCTTCAGCCATAAACGGGTGCACTACCCCTGCAAGGTTGGGAACGAGTTCCTGTCCAAAGTGGAGAAGTGTAGGTATCTCCACAGTCTTGTTCATGAGGGCGGATGAGGTGAAGGATCAGATTGATTGGTGGATTGAGGCAGTGATGCTGAAGCTGTTCTGTTCCAGTGAAGAACGAGCTGAGCTCAGACTTTAGCAACTTACTACGACATTATATCATTCCTCTTCATAGTTTAATGTTTTTCAACATTTTTACAGTTTAAAAAATCAGAAAACGGGTCACGATCCTTGGTGTAGTGGTAGAATAGATGCAGTCATCCCTGTTCAAGACCCGACCCCGAAGACCTCTGCTGCACGTCTTCCACCTCTGTCTACCCCACATCCTGTCTGTCTACTTTAGGGGGGAAAAAAAACTAAATAAAACCCACTAGTGCCATAAAATATGAAAAAAATAAAATTCTGAAAATGTGGCATGCAGCTGTGTGGAGCACCCCTGAGTAAGAACTGTGTAGAACCTCCTTTGGCTGCAGGTCCAGATGCAAGTATTTTGGTGAATGGCTCTACCACCTCCAGCTTAGCCAGATTGGATGGAGAGGATCTGTGAACATCAGCTTTCAATTGTTCACACAGATTTTTATTTGGATTAAGGACTGGACTTTGACCAGGCCATTCAAACACATGCATCTGCTTCAATCTAAACCATCCATTGTATTTCTGGCTGTATGTTTAGGGAGGTTGTTCTGCTAGAAGGTGAACCTCCAGCCCCGTCTCAGGTCTTCCAGGATTGTCCTGGATTTAGCTCCATCCATCTTCCCATCAACCCTTATCCCATTATCCTGTCCCTGCTGAAGAAAGACATTCCCACAGCATGATGCTGTCATCACCATGTTTCAAAGTGGAAATGATGGGTTCAGGATTACTTGCAGAATTTAGTTTTCCTTTTCACAGCATTTTTAAAGTAGGTCAAGTAGATCTTATTTAGAGGTATCAAAGTAAAGAGGGCAAGCAACACTTTGCATTTATTTGGAAAATGCATCAGGAAGCTACAGTTTAACACATTAATGTAGAATCCATTTTTATTGTGATTTCAAAACAGGAAGTAGATAAAAACACACCATGGTTTGCAGCAAAGGCTGTACAATATACTGAGAATATAAACTGCACAAAAAAATAAAGGGAACACTCAAATAACACATCCTAGATCTGAATGAATGAAATATTCTCATTGAATACTTTGTTCTGTACAAAGTTGAATGTGCTGACAACAAAATCACACAAAAATCATCAATG
>JAHUTJ010026833.1:0-13839 GCA_036250325.1 Characodon lateralis
CAGTATATAATTCCACATGTGTTCATTCATAGTTTTGATGCCTTCAGTGTGAAGCTACAATATTCATAGTCATGAAAATAAAGAAAACTCTTTGAATGAGAAGGTGTGTCCAAACTTTTGGTCTGTATTTGAGTTTTTTATACAAGACTTTTAATTTTACTATGAACTAAAAACAAAGGTTGGAAAAAGGTTTTCTATTTCTATTTTCAAGAGTCACCGCTTATAAAAGAAAAACAGCTAATGGCCAAAGTCCAGGGAGCTCTGTTGTCCCAGTACACCTACAAGTAACCGCCCCTCTGTGTTTGAATGGAGACATCAGTGTGCTCAGTTTCCGTTTAAGGAGAAAGAAGAACAGGATAAAGACGTGTTTCTTATCTCTGGTCCTCACAGCCTTCATGTCTTATATCTCTCTGCTCTAGTATACTTAATTCAAATGACTGCATTACCTCTTTAGGATGCCATAAAGTGCTGCAGATGCATGTCAATCACCTGTTTATTTAAATCTGGCGTGTGGCAGCAGGAAAACACCGAAAACATGCAGGACAGTGGGCCCTGCAGACCCGGTTGAGACACTGGGCTAAAGAGATACAGTAGAAAGCGTATCCCTGAAAGCAACGAGTCTCCTCCTTCTCTTAAAAGACTTCTGGACAGAAATGTTATTTTTCCTCATCAGCATTCCGCTCTGCAGAGGCCAGGCTACAAGCCGTTCATTTGATTCAGGTGTGTTGGAGAAGGGATCCGTCTAAGAGTTGCAAGACAGTAGCTCTTGAGGACTGGACTTGGGCAATCTCCGTCGTGGCTTACTACTTTCTCTGGTCTGCTTTATGTCTTGATTGGTACGAATTTAATGGTGACGTTCTTTTTAAAAGTCATTCATGGTGGTTAAATCTAACAGAAATAATTATCTCAGCAAACTGCAACCAGATGATCAAGTTAGGGTCTGAGCAACGAGGGCTGATTGGCCGTTAAGACCAGCAGTCACAGGCCATTTAGTCACCAGCAAACACAACCCAGGAGGCCTCCGACGAGAGCTCTGGGATGGGTAAGGAAACCTGTTCTGTGGCGTCTTCAGAGAAATGAATGTTCAAATAGATGATGTCATTCATTTATTTAAAGACACCCCTCATTTCCTGAAGACTGGAACCATTTGTGGACACTAAAGACAAAAATAATCACTGGAAGGGGGGATAATGTCTCATGATACCCATATATCCCCATTGCCCTGGATGGATACACACCTGGAAAGCCTTGGACACCAACTCTGTCCCCGGAGACAGATCCGCCTGGAGGATCCAAGATTTCCACTTTGTCTGGCGAGCTGGCACACATGACCATGGCCTGGGACACCACGCCTCTCATCTTGGCTGGTTTGAGGTTACACAGCAGGACCGCCATCCGGTTCTGCATCTGCAGAGGACATGGAGTCGGATGATCAATGTAATGTTTCTGAGGAGAAGGAACAACGTTCTCCAGCTCTGTCCACAACGTGTTTCAGGAGAAACAAAAAGGAAGTCATCAAACAGTCAGGTCCAACAACAGTTTATGGAGAGAAGCTCTGAAAAAGCTGTGAAAGAAAGAAAATGTCATAAAATAACATGTTGTTTTTTAGATATCGCCACATTGAACTATTTTGGCAGCAAAAACACATCAAATATTCCAAACTGAGGGATAATTGTTGAAAACTGTCCAAACAGTTATTCCAATATTATCCTGTCCAAGTCCAGGGATTCAGAGTTAGGCCAATAATTTTTCCATGGTCACCAGAACAGACATAAAACCAATGACGTATCGCCTCACATGTCTCACTGCTGTTAGGTGGACAGATTGATAATAAGCTGTTTATCTAAATTTACCAGGACGTCAAACGGGAATTAGGCTGCAGATTTACCGACTCCCAGACCGATACAGACACAAAAACTATTATTATACAGAAGAAACTGGGAAAATCCTCAAATAGTTTGCATGTAGCATTTTAGTAACATAACTACTGTTAAATGCACCAAAACCTATCCACAAAGGGTTCCTCTCAGTGCATCACAAGAACTCCCCAACATCCCAGTGATAAAAGGGCTTCAGTTTTCCAGATTTTTCCGTCTGACTCCCTGTGGGATCTTCAGCATCCTGGGCTCAGTCACTGCATCTCCATCCAACAGGCGTAATATCTTATTGACATACAAACTGTGCATTCATGACAACTGTAGGTAACAACAAAGAAATATTAAGATTATTGACGTGCAAACCTATTATATACCATTATTACCTAGAAGACTATATATGGTTTAAATCTCAGTATTAAAGCAATAATGTTAAATACTGGATTTTGAATGAACCACTGCAGGCCGGTCCGGCACACCTACAGAGGCCGAATGTGGCCCGGTGGCCAGGGTTCACCTGGCTGTGACAAAGTGCAGAAAGATCCTTTGTTGACCCCTGCAGTGGCCTCCCTTAGCCAGTCTTACACGCATCATTATTTTTCTGCATAAATTTAATTAGGAAAAGGATAGTTTTGATGGGTTGCAACACTTATATGTTTGTGCCTCTGAATGTCACCCCAAATGATACCAGAATTACATATTCAGGCTAAAATAAAATAAAAAAATCAGGGACTAAATCTTAATGGCGTAAAAAGGTATGCTCTAACATGTCAAATCACTTGATTGTGGATGTGTGAGTACCTGCTATTACAGACTATTATGCTGTTTAAAGGAGGATCAGGATCGTTCTATATCTTTTGTATTTATTAGTAGTTTGGCAATGGCTACGCATTTAAATAAAACTCCTAAAAGTTCTATAGGGTACTGGTCTCTGTTTGTCATACTAATATGATTGGTGGCCCCCATCTAGCTGCCCCTTACCTAACTGTCTGGAAGCACTCCTGGCTGTGTGTCGACATGCCAGTGGTTCATCCCTGGAGTCTACATGATTGATCCATCAGACCATGGTGGAGAAATGTTCAGGTACTTGCTGAACGGGAGCAAGTCAGCACGTACACATGGGACTCGAACCCGGGACGGCTGCCTCTATACATGGGTGGCGCGCTTAACCCCTACACCGCCAGCGCCGCACCTAATGCTTGAATACTTTTGAGTCCATAAACATATCTATACAAATCTGTGTTTAATGGCAGTTTAAGTTCCATCTAAAGAATTATTTAGTGTTATTATTATGTCCATGCTAGAGACAGGCATTAACCCCTGAGTCTATTTGTGGACAATGAGCTTTATTTAGTCAGTAGAGGAAGTTCTGGTAAAACGTTTTCACACCTGCGTACCTGTTCCAGAGGTATGTGCTTGACCAGTCCACTGACCACAGTCCTTGGTGCAGCCTCGCCCACATCAACCTGCTCCACGTACAGACTGTCAGCGTCCGGATGCTTCGCAGCTGTGATTATACGACCAACACGCAGGTCCAGACGAGACACGTCCACCTTGGTGTCCTCCTGGCTTGGTGCTGCTTGCTTCTTCTCTGCTTTCTCACCTCCTGATACGAGAAGAACTTCAGTAAAAATGCTGACATCATACAGTTTTGGTCAAGCTGAAGGAAAATGAAATGCCTGCCTGAGAATGAAGCATTTTAAAAAACAAAAGGTGAAATTTCCTTAAACAGAAATCATTTGCAGGAAGGCTGGGTAGTTCTTTATGTGACCAAAGACAAACATCTGTGACAGATTTCATGCTTTATAATTGTGCATATCAATACAAATATTTGTTTAAAAGACAAATGTGTCCCAAACTGATATCTGTCTTATGAATATCACAGAAATTAAAAACCAGTTGAAACAACACAGGATATTTTGTTGGAATCTGATTGAATTTCCTCCTAAAACTGAAAACAGACCTCATTAATGAATGGCCCGAAGATGGCCTTGAGTTAATCTTTTTGGTTCCTTTTCCAAAACAATAATCAGAAAAACATCTCCACCTGAACAGGTCTTCCAGCCCAAATAACAGAAATAGAGACTGGGAGCCATGATATTCAGGCGTTTAAAATGACAGAGATGTTAAATTGTTTCAGTTCATAATGAGATGCAGGAAAACACTGAATGACACTGAATGTTATGATTCATGGTTCATATCAAATTCCAGACTTTTTCACTCATATTTCCACTGTTTCCACATGGATTAAAAGGAAATGGGAACAGTGGAAATATGAGTCTGGAAAAGTCTGGAATTTGATAGATGGATGGACAGACGGACTACATACGAACCCTGGAAAAATTCGTTGCCTGATCGTAAATTTATTTCTGAACTAAAGAAATATAAAATCTTTAGATCAAAATCTCCTAACTGGGACTCTGAGATCTTAGAATGATTGGATGGTTCATCTTCAGTGTTGGACACCAAGCAGAGTAATTAAAATCAAGAACAATGAGTTCATGTGACAATTCAAACATTTTCTGAACATCTGATCTCATTACAGGTATTAATTTATATCTTTTAACAAAACCCCAACAATGTTCTGTAGGTTCTTCCTCCACCACATGCCTTTTTTCTCTGGCTTGTTCTTTTTGGGCTCATCTTTAGGAGGGGGGCTCTGTGCAGCAGCAGGAGGGGAAACAGAGGGTGCCGCATCTGAAGATTTGGGAGGAGTGGGCTTCAAGCAGACATCCGCACCGGTGTCACCAGACGGCATCGGAACGTCCCGCACTGCAGGGAGAACAAACAACTCGTTAGAAGGCAGAAATCTACATGAAAACAAGCATACACTTCGTAACGTGTGGACCTTCTCCTGGAATAACATCTCCATTAAATATCATAAAGCCTCAGTGATACAAAAACAAAGACAGGTCACACCTTCTGTCCCCTTTCACATCCAAAGGTGGTTGCAACACCATAACCCAACTAAATGAGCCAGGGCGAGCTTTATTTACACAGCAAGTGGGAGGACTGCTCCCCTGATGCAAACACTTCTGATTGGTAAATGATACAGTGTCCACGCTGATGGAAAGGAGGGGAAATGAAGGCAAAAAGCAAGGAACACTGTCCGACAATAAGCCGGTCAGGAGAAATGAGCCCCTCATTTAAGGCGCCTGATGTTTGAACCACCATAAAATGTAGAGCCTGAGCTTGACAAACATCGGTCTGCAGGCACAGCACAATCACCATAATCTGTTTAATTATCTTAATTCTATGTTAAGACCAGAGATCTACAATTTTTCGGTTTACTTTAAAACTGCAGGCAGAAGCATCTCGTCTCCTGGTGTTTTCTTACAGTTAATATAAACTTCCTTCTTAAACAAAAAAGGAACGACTCAACCTTTCTTAGCAACATCATGATTAAGGTTTGTGCAGCACATTGGTGCAACCTTTAAGGTTGAAGTCATGCCAGAAACCAGGCATGAGGCCAGAGGATCATCAGTGAAGAGATCAGACTGAAAGAAACATTAAACACTGGTGGTTTTTGATCCTTTTGAGCTGCTAGGTTTGAGGAAATGAAAGGGTTTGACCATTTAAGATCTGGAGATCTTGAAACTTAAAAGAACTACAGCCCTCCACCTTGTTACAACATCATTGTTTTCTTCACGCTTGTTTCCCTCTTTACACATTCCCAGGCTGGATCATTCCAGATCTAGGTGCACCTGAGAGGTGGCAGTGGCAGGAGGCTTTAAACACAACTCCGTCTTTCTGCTTCCAACGTAGGTTATGGGTGTTTTTGCATCCTTTTACAACATTGACCATACTCTACACTCACCCATAGATGACAACACTGATCTTGACCATTACACACCTCACATTAATGTATTTTCTTGAACTATGTTCAGTGTGTTTTGTCTCCTTTTTGTTGTAAACTCTGAGCCAACTTGGTGACGTGAGTTTGAAGGGTTCAGCGCTAGACAGCAGGCAGAAATCACAGCATATTTCCATGTGCAAAGCTTGCATGTTATTTAGTTGCTAAACAATAAAAAAGTACCAAAGAAACAACTCGAAAAATCCTCACAAATCGACAGACTTCTATCAAAGTAGTCTTGATTTAGAATGATATATACACTGAATTGAATTATTGAAATGACTTTAAACAGGGAGATGTTTCTGATCTAAGCTGAATTACATTTTTGGTTCATCTTATTAATAAAACATAAGAGATCTGACGTGAACTCAAACCTGTATTACTAACAGGGCTTTTATATCAAACAGCTTACCTTCAGCAGCTGGAGCGAGGCTGTGAGAATTTGGGGAGCAGGGATGCTGCAGCACCCCCTGGTGGATACCAAGACATGGTTGTGCAAAAATGTTAAAGAAATAAAAAAATACACACATTTTTCCGTCAGTGTCCATCTTTCAGTTATAATTTAAGGATTGGGGGTTGAAAGAGAATAGAACCAGTAGCAAACTGGTTTTCAGTTCTTTCTGACCCAAAACAAAAGAAAATAATCAGCAAAACTCTGCAGCTGTCGATGGTTCCAGTTTCCATGTCCATGGTAAAGAAACACATTCACATAGCATGATGCAACCTCTACCCTGTTTCACAGTGGGTCGCTATGTTCAGGGCGGAGTTAGTTTTTCACCACATCTAGTGTAAAAAGTTCCGTTCTGGTCTCAGAGACCAGAGCACCTTCTGCCACATGTTTGCTGGCTCTCCTTCATGCCTTGAGGCAAACTGCAAACAGGACTTTTCCGAATTCCTGTTAAAACTGGCTTTTTTCTTCCGACTCAAAGACAATTGTTGTAGAGTGCACGACTAACAGTTTTCCTGTCAATAACTTCTCCAACTTGAACTGTGGATCTCTGCAGCTCCTGCAGAGTCAGTGGTCTCGTGGCTGCTTCTCTAATTAATGCTCTCCTTGTTCATCCTGTCAGTGTAGGCGGACGTCCATGTCTTGGTAGGTCTGCAGTTGGTCCATCCTCCCTCCATGTTCAGATGATGGGTTGAACAGAGCTCTGGGAGATGTTCAAAGCTTGGGATGTTGTTGTAGAACCTAACTCTGCTTTAAACATCTCCACAACCTTCTCCCCTTTTTATTTTATTTAGCATAACAGAGTATGTTACAAATTCACGACAAGGTGTTATTATGCACCACGAAGTGTTAGTCAAACACACACCCCAGTAAAACACATTTGACTTTGTGGCAAAACGTGAACAAGTTCAAGGGTTAAGGATACTTTTTCAAGGTCATCTTGGTGATGAGTGGAACGTAGATGGAGCAGTAAATAAATCATTAAAACAAACTGGAGGAGCATCCAAATTTCTGCAAACTGATCACTCTGTCCGCCCGTGTAAACCAGACTTAAGGCGGTCATCAGTTTGAACAAATATGACTTATTTGTTTCATATAGGTTAGTCATTTAACCTCCCCGAAGGGGCCCCGCAAGTAAATCTAGCTCTCCAAGCTATGACTCTCAATAATAACATCATATAATATACATGCAACTAAATCTGAACACCAACGTGACTACGGATTTAAAGCTATTTAATAAAGTTCTGTGCGGTGGAACCCAGCTTGATCACTGAAGCAACCGATGGATAATTTCCCTGCATCTCGTCGCTGCAGGGCATTGAAGTCATGTTGAACAGTTTGTCTTTTCTTCTCCAAAGCGAATCTGAGAAGCCCTGACAGTATTTATCTAGGATTGATTAAGCCAAACAATCAAAAACAAACGCCAACAATGTGTATCGAGTGGAAAAACGGCGTCTACAGTGAACACATTCCTGGAGATTTCCAAGTTTAGCTACTTATTTCTTCCAGACCAATTTCATTCCTCCTAATACTTCCTGGAAAAGATTGATGTATGTTAGATGCTGTCCTCATCAGTCCATGCTGGCTGTAACTGAACTGAGGCGAGAACCGAAAAGATGGTATTACTGAGAAGAGCAAAGCAAACAGACTAAAAGCGACTTCAAATGCTCCCCAATGCAGCAGGAAAGAAAACATGGCGGTCCTTGTGAATGTGTAATGGGATCTTAAAGGGGAACAAAGGTCAACCTACCTCCTTTACTTTTTTCTTTCTCCAGCAGCTGTTTTCTCAGCTCCTCAATGTCGTTCTTCAACTTCGCGTTCTCCACAGCGAGTCTCTTCTCCTCTCTCACACTGGCCTGGACAGCTGCAGCAAAAAACATAAAATATGAGTTACTGATCAACACAGAAGACAAAAAATGTCTTACGAAAAAGAGTTGTTCACCTTCCACTTAATCTTCCCAAATAAAAAAGTACAGAATGAGAAGAAAATGAAACTATTTTCTAGACAAATCTGGTATCAACCTGTGCACATACATCATCATCAGAATACAGTATCTCACAAAAGTTAGTACACCCCTTACATTTCTATAAACATTTTCTTTTCATGGGACATCTCTGAACATGACGCTTCGATACAGTCTTGTCAGCGTGCAGCTTGTATATCAGAGTAAATATGCTGTCCCCTCAAAATAACTCAACACACAGCCATTGATGTCTAAACTGTGACAACAAAAGAGAGTACACCCTAAAAGAAAATATCCAAATTGTGCCCAATTAGCCCTTTTCCCTCCCTGGTGTCATGTGACTCATTAGTGTTAAGGTCTCAGGTGTGATGGGGAGCAGGTGTGTTAAACTTGGTGTTATCGCGCTCACACTATCATGCTGGTCACCAGACGTTCAACATGGAACAGAACTCTGAGGAACTGTTGCTCCACACAAAGATGGCCGAGGCAATGATCCAACACCCTGAAACTGAGCCGCAGTACGGTGGCCAGGACCATACAGCAGTTTAACAGGACTGGTTCCACTCAGAGCAGGCCTCACCACGGTCGACCAGAGATGTTCTGGGCATGTGCTCACAGTCATATCCAGAGGTTGTCTTTTGAAAACAGACATATGAGTGCTGCCAGCTCAGATTATACGCCGCATGCATCAAACTGGTCTGCATGGCTGTCGTCCCAGAAGTAAGCATCTTCTAAAGATGATGCGAAAAAAAGCAGGCAAACAGTTTGCTGAAGACAAGCAGACTAAGGACGTGGATTACTGGAACCACGTCCTGTGGTCTGAAAAGACCAAGATAATCCTAGCTGGTTCAGATGGTGTCAAGCGTGTGTGGTGGCAAACAGGTGAGGCGTACAAAGATAAGTTTTCTTGCCCACAGTCAAGCATGGTGGTGGAAGTGTCATGGTTTGGGGAAGCACGAGTGCTGCTGGCTGTGAGGAGCTACAGTTCACTGAGGGAACCATGAATGCCAACATGTCAGTGACACACTGAAGCAGAACATGATCTCCTCCCTTCAGAAACTGGGCCTCAGTATTCCAACATGAGAACGACCCCGAAAACACACCTCCAAGATGATCACTGCCTTGCTAAAGAAACTCAGGGTAAAGGTGCTGGACTGGCCAAGCATGTCTTCAGACCTGAACCCTACTGAGCATCTGTGGAGCATCCTCAAATGGAGGGTGGAGGAGCACAAGGTCTCTAAGATCCACCAGCTTAGCCATGCTGTCATGGAGGAATGGTAGAAGGTTCCAGTGGCAACCTGTGAAGTTCTAGTGCACTGCATGCCTTCCAGAGAGTTAAGCCAGTGCTTGAAAATAATTATGGCCACACAAAATATTCACCCTTTGGGCACAATTTGGACATTTTCACTTACACTGACTACTTCACATGGTATCAATGTCACATTGTCAGTGCTGTAAGGGGTGTACTCACTTTTTTAGATATTGTATTGTGCATGTGTCTTTGTGAACCTGGTTAGGACAGAGAAATCCAAGCAGCCATTTGGAGTTGCGATTCTGCAGATATCGATTATATGGTGCAGCTTTTAACTAAAGTTAAAATGAAAACAAATGAAGACATTGGGCATTTTTCTGATTGCAGGAAGTGATCAGAAAAGACAACAAGATGTATTTAACCATGTGACCAGGAACGTGACTCACAGGCTTTCTCCTTCAGCAGCTGGACCTGCTGTTTCAGGTACTCGATGATCTGGTCAGCCTCAGCTGCGCGCTGCTCCAGCCTCAACAACGGATTGGGACTCGACATCTTGATCAGAGAGCGTGCTAAAAACCTAAATGGAAACACAAACAACAGACAAGCAGCGGTGTTTGTGAGCAAACTCGCCATCTGCAGACCGGAGGGCTGAACGTGCTCGAAGAAACAGAAGTGTTTTGAATTGTAATAAACAGCTGCATACAGTGAGGTCGGCTTATTCCAGTTAGTGTCACAGACTGAACTTTAGTGACTCTATCTGTACAAGTACAAGATGAATATCTGAGCTCCAAAGTTAACATTTTAGAACCGTTTCACTACAAAATGACAACAGTTACGTCCACCGAATCCATGCAGTCTCAACAAAAACAGAACGCTGTAATTTCTCTGTTATTGGTCAGTCTTACGGGCCAACTAATGTTCATCATAACTGAAATATTTAACATAAAGTATGCAATTAAGGCTACCCAATATTACAACATGAGATATGCAATAATATTAGTGAATGTTGTGATAAGGACATGAGTTGTGATAAATGAACTAATAATTAAAGTGATGATGTCATTCTCCTTTAGCTTCATATATCCCATATAATGGGTGGTTTATCCAGCTACTGCAATGAACTAAAATAAATCCATTATTTCCAACTCGACAGGAAGGTTTTAGAGAAAAAGATGCTCCTGGCTGCCATTGGCTGTTTTGGCATAAAAAAAAAAAATCTTAGTTGCAGTTTCTTAATGCCCCTTATTACCTCTTCATCCTCTACAACGTTTTACGTTGCATTAACAACAATTATACCCAGTTTTACAGGCTCAGAGAGTCTCAATGCATGGTACTTAAACAAGGAGCTTGTTGGAGCCCAGGCAGGTCTGCACATACAGTATTATCCTGAAAACAATACATTTACGATATATTGTGCAGACCTAAATGTAACATAAAGCTGTGGCAGAATTACACCAATAACTACAAGTTTTATTAAAGTCCTAAATAGTAGTTCCTTCTGTATCCAGAGCAGCATTAATCCAAAGCTGCAGACCACTTTGAGTCTGGGGAAAAGGCTTTTTTATAACATAATAAACTCCACAAAAGATTTCCAACAGGAAAACGGGGAAGGAATATTTTCTTTACAACGCTGAAGCATGGAGGAGAACACATCTCAGATTTATTACAGGAAGGCACTGAAAAACAAAAGTTGGCTGCAGATGAAAACTGAGGAAATGAAAAACTAAAAAGTGCTGGAGTTGATCAAATCAGGGATCAAAGCAGAAAGCGATCTGAATGAAACAGCTCCAGTGGTGAAGACCTAATAAAAAGAACAGCAACAAAAAGAACGACTGACCCTCTGTAAAATGTGTATTAGGCATTATTAGTTCTGCTGTTGCACGGTTAAAAATCGGGCCACACAGGCGGTTTGTATTAAACATGGAAATCTGCCACATTGGTTGTTTTTTTTTGGCCAGGATGTTTAAGTGTTTCCAGTTTTATGGTTCATTCCCTGAGCAGAAACATTCAGTAGGAAAGCACAAAACAACCTGTCTTCTAGACAGATCGTTGTAAATAAAATAAAAACAGAGTGCAGCAGAGTGCCAGCACCACCTAAAGGCTTCAGGAGACTCGACACGTTTTCATTTGAAAGAAGCAAGGAGGGGTTGATCCGGCTTCCTCGTAAAGATAAAAAGGCCTTTTTAGAAACATTTGGAACCATTTTTATTGGATGTCTTTAGGGCTACCGCTGATACAATTAGTTACAGTTTGAGGCTTAAACTAAAATAAAGATGACCCAGCATACGCTTAGGTCATCAGGACTTCAAGGTCCTGTCTGCAGAATATAATGGAGACTGACAGTTTAAGCTGAAACTAAACTTTAACTCAACTAAATTCATAACTAGGACTATAATACATGTTTCCCTGCTCCAACCTAGCTGAATTACCTCCTCAGTATGTTCATATTGAACCAGAATATCTAAAACAAGAAGCGGTTCTTCAAGGTCGGTTTTGGCCTGCCATAAATATATCAACTTCATATGCATATATAAGCTATATAATGAAAATTATGCTCTTTTTTTCCTTTGGATGTTGCTATACTTTGATAAAAGAGACTTTTTTCTCATTCTTTGGAACACAGAGGTGTTAATACTCAATGACTACAAAATTCATTGGTCCCATGGCTGCAAAACAGCCCCCTTCATCAGCCTTCCACCACCGTGCTTTACAGTTGAAGTGTTGTGCTGACAGACTATGTTTGGGGTGTTTTTTTCCATACGTGGTGCAGTCCATGATGGCCTAACATTTCTACTTTGGTCTCATCTTGTTCGTTCAGATGCACATTTGCAACCCTAAGTCTTGCAGTCATATTTTTGCAGAAAGAGAAACAATGATCCTTTAATCTTCCAACCAAGCCATACTTGTTCAGTCATTTACTAGTCACTTGCCTTTTTCGTCTGTCAGTTGCCCTCAGGGCTCCCCGTTGTGTTACAAAGCGTCCTGAAAATCCTGTTTTTATACAGTCACTCAAACTGATAATGATCAGATAATCATGTGTGTTTATGCACCAACGCCTGGCTGCTTCCTTCTCTCCCAAATCCTGTAAGCAGGAAGGGTGTACTTAATTTTTAAATAAAACTTTGAGGCCAAAATTTCCATTTTGGTTCCATTGTTGTTTAAGAAATAAAGACATGGTGGAGGTCAGACTTAAATAATTTCAAATCAAATCATGATAAAGACTACATTCCTCAGGTTCTGATGGTTCTCTACTCCTGAACATGAGTCTCTCTGTGCAAACCAGCTCCTGTCTGAGAACTTCCTTCTTGGTGGCCTACAGAGGTCCATATTAATGACAACTTTACATAAAACTTAAAGCTGTGAATCTTTGGGATTTCTAATGGTTTTCAATGAAAATGACAATAATGTGTAAGAGGGGAAATATTGTAGCATAAAGAGATGAAATACACTTAAAATTTGTTTTATAGTAACACGTCTTGCTCCTGAAACTGCAGACCACATGAAATTACGGATTATATTGTTTTATTACAAGAAAATTAACTTTGAACCCTGCCTCTGCATAACGAAATGATTAACTTTAGTCAATGTTGCGTCAGCTAAATCAGTTTGCTTCACTTTTAACTACCTTTAGTACTGAAAATAGTTAGCTGAACGTCGCAAAGGCTTATCATATTACTGTAAATAGTGTCAAAACCAAGACAAAATAAAAACAAAACCACAAAACAAAACTTACATATACCACAGCAATCCCAACACGTTTTAAGGACAGCAGGGCAGGAGGTGCTGCACAGCTAGCTTCTTACTTACTTACTTACAGACAGGCAGCGCACAGGAAGCCCCGAAAAGGTCCGTTAGGTCCCCGGCAGTTAGATCTCCATAGTATCCAGATTAGACGGATGTCGCTCCGTGAGGCGTTTCTTGGTCCCATCTGGATGTTGTACTGATCGATAAAAGCCGGTTGACTGAAGGAGGGAACGAAGGTTGCCTATTTTTATTTTGTGTTTAAACAGAAGTCAAACTAACAAAAGAAACTATTTTAATGACGAGGCTAATTTATTTGATCCACAACCTTTTAGGGATTTTCTTTCTATGTATTTGTGCTGCTTTGTCTCACAAAAATAACGTCATCCGCTACGGTCGCTTCTTTGTCTGAACTGGAGCTCCGCTGTGGTCTGCATCCATGACACTTATGGAGGTACATTTGTCTCAATATTATTCAATCAAACAAAAAACTAATCTCAATCAAAAAAATAATATTCAATCAAAAAATATCAAGTTGTGATCAAAACTTTCAGAGTTGTAACGATTTTTTTTTTTTTTTAAATGGAATATTTTATTTTGGGGAGAAAAAAAATTGTTTGATAAAACTTTTTTTGATTAAAATGACTCATTTTTTCTCACGAAGAGAAAAAAGTTATTTGCAAAACATAAACTTTTATTTGCGCATG
>JAHUTJ010026834.1:0-13830 GCA_036250325.1 Characodon lateralis
GGGAACGGAAAACTCCGAACACGTCGGAGCACGTTTGAAATTAAGCGATGTCTAGATAAATCAAGCAGATATTTCACGTCTACATAGTTATATTCCCGCTCTAAAAACATTGTAGAAGTTAATTTGTATCACAGAAAGTGTAATTTGCCACAATTTACTCACAGCTTTTCTTCTATGGTCCGCCATGGCTTCCCCTGCTTGACCAATCCGCTTTGACCCGCAATGAATGATGGGAAATGATGGGCCGCGAAGGATACTCACAACGCATCCTTCAAATCGGGCAGAATAAGGACACATTTGTCGGCCGCATTTGAGGGAGTCTGATTCATGAATTGGGACAGCCTTCGTCGCCGCGCTGTGACGTAATCGGCCTACAAATACGGCCTTCGAAGGATGCAGCCCCTGAGGCTGACTTCCGGGTCAGCCTCGGCGTTGGTTTTCTGAAATGTAAATTTGTTTTCTGAAATGTAAAAGTGTTTTCTGAAATGTAAATTTGTTTCGGTACTTGTAAAAGTGTTTTGCACCCCACGGCCACCGTACAGAACAGGTTCTTGAACAAATACTCTCGATTCAGGTTGAAAATAGGAGATTAACCTCTGACAGATGATTGAGAAAAATCAAACAGACTAATTCATCTCATCTCCTGTTTGTGTCACACCTTTGCCATCAAAGCAGCTGCTTTAAAAAAAGCAATTATTGCTTATTTAATGAGCAGCTGCTTGTATTTCCTTAATTACCATCTTCAGTGAAAACCCTTTATTACCCAACCTGTAATTCATAAGTAACTCAGGAACAGTCATTACAGCTTTGATCCGTGGCAAAACATTCCATTCTGAGTTTCAACATCTTCCCTGCTGCTTACTTGGAGAACAATGTGCTGGCTTCTTGTCTTTCAAGTCCTAGAACTGCTGCTGATTCCAGTAAATCAAAACTGAAAGAGGTGTTGTTTCTGACAATGCAACTCAGGTTGTGAAATGAAACAAAACAGGAGCACAAAAAAATCTGAAAAGCAAAAAATCACAAAGGGTCATTTACTTGGCATTTATTTGATTGATTACTGGGTTTTATCAACTTTGTTTATTGACATCATGAATTTTAGGCTGCAAATGACTGCAAAATATAGTTTAAAGACTCTGGTTTAAAAAGAAATGTTAAGTAAAACTGTTGAACTGATTAAAATCAGATTTCCTCCAAAATTATTTACATATTTATTTCCAACAAAGCAAAATAAAACAAAACCTTTTCAGGAATCTGAAGCAATTTGAGGGAGTCGCCTAATCTGGACATCTGTGACCTCTGATCCTTCAGTCGACTGAATCAAGAACCATATACTGTATTCATCCCCTGCTGGTAGAAACACGTGGGGCAGGATTTCTTTAGGAAACCTTTGTTCAGCTCTATCATACAGAATTACTTTAACCTGGTTACTGTACAGACAAGAAGCCTGATGTTAGCCGTGTGCAGAAGCAGAGCTTTTCTTGGCTCGAAGACATCTGGGATGGAGCATCACATGGTGAGAACATGGACTATGGTCGGACGGATCAGTATTCCAGGTGTCTGATGGCAGAAATGTCAGCAACCAGTCCCTGTAGCTAGGCTCTGTGATTTTCAGGGTTTTTATCATGTCTTGACTTGCATCAATGTGCAGGTTTTGACATTGTTGTCTTGCAGCAGGAAGATCCTGGGTTTGAATCTCAGCCTGGGGTATTTCTGCATGTTCTTCATGTGCACGTGTGGGTTCTCTCCTGGTACTCCGCTCCCTCCCATACTCCAAAATACGACTTTTAAATTGGTTTAATTGAATGAGTGGGTATAGGCTATGGATGGATTACCTGAGCCCATTGGGATAAAACGTACATATTGTACAATGCTCATGTAAATCATGAAATCATGTACGTGCTTAGTGGTGCCCAGAATTAAGGACAACCTCAATGTACCTAGCATTAACCCTGCCCTGCTGACTCATCTTTTTCATGCTCAGTTTTAACAAACACAATAAATGGTATGTTTGGTTTCACATTTTTGTTCTACTTTGTTTTTGTTCCTTGTCTTTTTGTCGTCCTACAGGCTTCGCCTGCAACATTTACTGTAACTGCCCAGTGATCCGTCAGCACTTAAATAAAACAAACAAAAGGCTCACATCATGCTGCACACTGACAAGTTAATCTTTATGGTACATCAGCATTGCTCAAAGCCTAAACCTGCTTACGCATGGTTAACTGCCAAGATCAACATTGTGAAAAATCCCAACCACTTTATTCTTTGAATGCATCTGTAACAGATGCCTTTCTGTTTGACCGCTTCACACTTTGCAGAGCAGAACTCCAGCTCTGACTGCATGGTGCAGATAAACTTGACGGAATTCTTGCTAGGAGATTTGATTCATCCATGCAGAAGTAAGAAGTGGTCCAGACCATTCCAGATGCTGATCCTATAAAAGATTTATTTTAATTTTCTTGCATGATGAAAACACAGATTTAGTTTTTTAAAATGCAAAAGAGTTCATTTATTTCATAAATTTAAAGGATTACTCTTGATCCTATTAAATGTTTCCCTCAACAACCAGAGGATACAAGCTGTTAGCAAACTGAACCTAACTAAACCTTTAATTATAAGAAATTAGTTTTATCACTTCTAAAGGTATGATAAAATAGGGGTGGTGTGACAGGCCTCAACAGATGTAAACAATCAGCTAAATGAGGAAATATCAGATATTCAGAGTTAATGAATATTATAGTTCCACCTTGGGCAGGATTACATTTTGTTTTTTACAGTTTTTATTTTTATTTTGCTTTAGTCTTGTTGTTGCAATGAATGTATTGTCATTAATGACACTAGAAAGCAAAAATGTCTGTAAAAACCATGTTTATCATTCCTACTTAATTTAAAGTGTTGTTTGTAATAATGTCAGAAAAAAGCTAAATATAAAAAATACATAAAATAAATCCACAGCTACATTTTCTGGTTGATTCATTTTCATCTAGGTTTAATTTTTTTTTAAATCAAATCCAGACTAATTTCTGAGTTTTTTTGCCAACTACAAACTGAAAAACTAGAACCTTCTAGGCGGTAACAGATAAGGTGCTTAAAAGTCTCCTGGTCTGGAAACACCACCACAAGAACGTCCAAAAGCAATTACACATCCTGAGGAAGCTCAGACAGTGAAGGCCAATACACACTCCAGAAGAACATCCATCATCTACACCCTGTTCTTGCATTGTCACGTGCGGTGGGGGTGGTGTCTCTCTCTAGCAATCATTGGGCGAGAGGTGGGGTACACCCTGGACAGGTCACCCAGGAACTACAGGGTGGTTCTTTTACTTGAGGTAGTAAGAACAAGAACAACATTCTTTTTGGCCAGGATGTTTCATGTGAAGTCTTCTTAGTTCCCTCCCGCAGCAATTGTATAAACTAGTTTTCAGACACCATGCAAGAAGACATTTTCTGCTCAGAAGATGTGTCAAGAACAGGGTGCAAAAACTTTCAAACCAGGTCTTCAAAAACAAAATGATGTCATTTAGTTTTTGAAGCCCTGGGAAAGAAAGCAAACTTCTCTGTTCTTGTGGAGCATAAAAAGTTGTCTGTTGCCTTCAACAGACGCTGCACCTGGAGCCTGTTCACACACTATATCTCTGTGTGGTCCATCAGCTACACAGAAGCAGACAGGAGAGGCTGCATAGACTAGCTCACAGTGGACAAAATTGTCAACCACCATCAAATCAAAAACACCATGTAATTCCCCTGTTTCCCACTGGGAGTCGCTACGAGTCCAGGTGTAAAACACTCAAGAACTGTCTTAGTCCCACAGGCATAAACGCACTGAATGCAAGCAGGCCCAGCTTCCTGCTCACAAGGCAGTCGAATCTTTTCTAATTCATTTCTGATCATATTTGACAAAAGGTATTGTGCAAATGTTTTTATGTTTGCATGTTTTGTGTCTATTTGCTTGTTCATGCTGCAAAGGATGACAACAAGTCTCCAAGCTGTCTGAAAGTCTTTTACAGGTTTTCTTTGGACTTTGGCTCTTGTTTTCAGTCTAGTACCTAGCTATTTTCAGAAGGATGTTAGTTTGTTCGTTGACCCACTGAACTCTGAATCATTCTAGCTTAAACAGACTTCTTAACTAAAGAGATTCCCCAGGGTTTGTCGTGACATAATGGACAATTTAGCAGTTAATCAATTTTTCTTGGATTTTGTTACCAGCATTCGACCAAGACAGAAAATAGGATTTAGCTCCATCAAAGTAATTCCCACAGAGCCTGAAAACCTGGGGTACAGTAGATGATCAACTAATGGACGATTCCTCTGTCAGGTCCTGTTTCAGGTCTTTCATTTTTTGTTCTAGTTTCATAAAGACATGACTTTCAGTTATCTGCTAGAGACGTTTTATTTAGTTCTGACAATTTTCTTATTTGACTTCAACTAGTTTTACTGCTTTTAAAGCTCAAACTAAACTTGTTGCCATGGTCAGGTGAAAATCAATGAAAAGCAGTCAATGTCCAATGAGAAACTGTAAAAAGACTTTTAGAAAGCCTGAACATCTCCTAATCAGGACTGCTATAAACAATTAAAACAAAGTCTGTCTGCTTAGAAGGAAAACAGAAAGAATTGAGGTTTGTAAACTCCATCAAGTGCACTGAGTCTGTGAGCTTTTCTTGCTGTGGGATGCTCCAGTTACTACCTGATTGTTTTATCTCTTCACCATTTATACTTCTGTTAGCGCCCTCTGGAAAAAGTGGTTAACCAGAGAAAGGTAAAAACATGTCAACATAAAACATCACCAGATGAAATGTACTACATGCAACATAAAGTCCTGAACCTGAACCTTCTGTTGTTAGGGGTGGAGTAGCTTTGTCCAGTTGAGTCAGCTTTGCCCCGGAAAGAATAATAACTATATGCTGAAGAAAATCTAGAAAATTCTTTTTATTTTGTTTAGTCTTTATTGTTCCATCGAAAAATAATTACTTTGATAAAATTGCTTAAAATAATCAAGTCTAAGATATATTTTAAGAAATAAGCTGAAAAGTTGTGTTCTTAGGTTAGGAAAAAGTTTATGTAGATCTTGTGGAAAAATTCATATTTAACAATGAGAGAGATTGATGATTGTCACCCAACCAGCTTTTTTATGACCTTGACGAGACAGAACAGTTTTACAGCAATCAGACATTTGTTTAAGAGGTGTGCAGCATTGTTCTGACCAGACAAAGTAAGAGAACTCTCTTATAACAGCAGACGTGTTTAAGGTAAACCACATGAACGCCTGTCGAATTCTTCCTCAACCATGTTGACAGAACCCGAAATGACACGGTGGCCTGCTCTGGCATGAATTAGTGCTGCAGCAGTTGGAATGGGAGGCCTGAATCCGTTAGTGGCTAAGTCTGTAAAGTCTAAGTTAGTAAAGTCTGAGGCGGGAGCCCAGTGAAAAAACACAAAGGCCTAAATGGTGGAACAATGGAGATGAACACAAGGCTCAGTTCGCTGCTGCAGTCTACTTTAAAGTCCACTTTTACTCCTGCTGAGTCAGCCCTCAGTTGATCAAAACACAGTACACACGCACCAGCATTCAAAACTTTGCTGATCGCCACCGTGCTTCACAATCCAACAATATTCAAAAACAATCACAGTCCAGCATAAACATTATATATAAACATACAGCTTAAAAACACCTTGGGTTAAAAGAATGGCGATTCTAAATCGCCATTCTGGACACGCCTCCCTGGACACGAGACAATTATCCTACTTTCTCCCACTCAGGCTATTTCTATAGTTAAAAAAGAAAAACAAGGACATTTCTTTGGTGTCATCTTCTGTGGAGCAGCAAGTAGGAAGGGTATGGTTCTTCATTCATCACATGTTCGTGACAAACTCAAGAACATTCAACTTCTCCGACTTCAGCAAAAGGGTCAAATATGATAGACCATTGACAGTCGACTGGAACAGAAACAAAGAGGAAAAATTATCTCCTTGGAAACCTATGTGGGTTATTTTATACTTAAGCAATGGGCTACAGACACGCCTTCAATCAGTGAAGTAAATTTCCTGGTCTTTTTATCCCAGCCAGATTTCTAGCTTTGTCAAGCTTCTCGTGAGGTTGGCCAGTGATGTAGAAGGAAGTAAAAAAAACCCGGCTGCGAGCTTCTGATTCTCCAAAGATGTTCCACCGTCGTGTGGTAACCGGTCTCGGCTCCAGGGGATATAGCAAGGGTGGACGGTTTTGCGAGCCCTTATAAAGCTCACCTAAAGTGACGTCACAACTGCGACACCTGTTGAGCTGCAATTCATGCTGGGAGGTGTAGTAGCAGTTAGTTTCTGGTCAAAATGTATGACGGTCCAAAAATAAAAATATCTAATAGCAAGTGTGAAGAGCCACAGACCTCCCTCCCTAGACACGAGACAAACACGGAGGAGGTCTGAGCCACAGACATCCTAAAGTCCCCCAGGAATTCCCGGGAGGACCACCGCCGGGACTACCGCAATACCCCCCAGAGAAAGGCAGAGCAGAGCCCCAGGGGAACCACCGAGCAGGCACAGTGCAGAAGCCCCAGGGAGCTGCAACGACGAGCTCAAAGGCCCCACCAGCAGCCGTCTACGCCAGAGCAGATCCACCCATGGACCCAGAGATCCAGGCCCCGGCAAGCAGCCACCGGGGGTGAGCGGCAAACACCAAAGCACCCAGCCTCAGACTCGAAGAACCACCAATACACCAGCAGGCAGAGACATCAGCCACCAGCAGGGAGTGTGCCAGGTAGGAAATAGGCCCCACATTTGATGAGGGACCTAAACTGATCCAGGAGAGGGAGCAGCCCGAGAGCCAACCTGACACAATAACAGGACAGTCACAAGCACACATTCCCACCCTCTTGTGTACACATAAAAACACTCACACCCACACATACAATAAAGACACACAACAATGCTTCTGCTCTGTGTCTTGTCTTCTTTTGAAGCCTCTCTTTGCATATCTCCCAAATTGTGAATTATGGATCTGGTCAGCTGGTCTCTCAACGCAACTGATCAAATTATCTCGACGGGAAGACAGGGTAAGGGAGAGCCCTCTTGTCCAGACAGAACATTCTTCTCCGGACACACAATGGACTCCTGGCAGAAGTGGAGAGTTGTGTGTCTGACAATGATGTCAGTTGAGGAGATGTGTAAATAATTGAATTTCTGATAACAGGATTTCTGCTTTTTGATGTTTGTGTTTACCTGGCCTGGCATATCGGGAAATTGGGAAGACGTCGGCAGCAGTTCTGGCCATTGCAAGGCTGCCCGGCTTATGTGAAGGGATCTGCAGAGCGATCAACACTCAGACTGAAACATTAAGGGAGCAGAATCGCAAACTGGATGCGATCCTACAAGATCGCAGGCTGGCTGTGGTTCCTGAACTCCCTGAACAGGAATAAATCTTGGAGAAGTTGAATGCTCGGATCTGGCGAAAGACCAGGAATTTGGCTGTTTAGATTCGCCATTGAGAAGCACCAGCGAGACTCTCAAGATTGACGGAAAATTAAGAGTCAGCCTGACCCAAATAATTGTTGTTTTCTGAATCTGGCTCCCCTGCATGGCCTTGATGGCTGGCTATCTTCATCTTCTCCTGGAAGTTATGTAAACATGATTTTCTGTATCATTGTAATGTTTTTCTTCATGTACAGCGCTTTGAATGCCTTGTTGCTGAAAAGCGCTATATAAATAAACTTGACTTGACAATGGATGTCGTACTCTCACTCACTCCCCATACATACTCTATACTCTCAGGTCCAGGTACTGATACCTCAGAGGGGCAACCAGCCCCCGGACTCAAGAGGTGGTCCCCTTCCTTCCGGGGTGGAGACGTCCTTCAGGAGTGGAGACGTCTGGTAGATATGGAACCCCTCTGCAGTTAGTGACCACTATTCGAGTCACCAGCTGGAAAAGCCCCTGTTCGTGTTTGGACCTTCAATGTCTCCTCCTCTACTGGTCCAATAACCTCACTGCATTTGGTTTAGTATGACTGCATCCTGCTAATGGCAGACAGCTTGCACCTGGAGACAAACTTGATGTATGGTTGCAGACAAACTTCTTTAAGTATGTAGGAGCAAGTTCAAACATTTGTGGTTTCACATTTAATCTGCAGCATTTTAGTAGCAACGCTCAAAGAAGAAAAAGAAAATTCTTATTTCCAATTTCTAAAATTTGATGAGATATTTTGACATCTGCTGACTTTCGACCAGAGGGGGGTGCCATTTCCGTGTTGCACTGACACACAAGGGAAGTGGAATAGCACAACAAAGACACTTTTACATTTGTGCAACCAAACTCTGAGCTTCCTCAGTGCAGAGAAGTAGTTTGATCTGTCTCACATGAACGAACGAGCAGAGTTTTAAAACCCAACATTCCCTGTGCAGGTCTCTGTGCATTGTTCCTGGGTTTATTAGTCATTTTCCCTCAGCTTCTCAGTTCAGGTTTCACCAAGCAGCTGCTGCTGAGCTCATGTTTAAGCTCCAACTTTTCAGTTTTTATTATTAAAATACTTTCTGCTTCACCTCTTCCTGCCTGTCTTACAGAGGTTTGGTCCTCAAAAATAACATCCTATAAACTGCAGTCCTCGCCATTCATAACAAATATCCACAGATTTTCTGATTTTATAAACCCTTAAATCCCACATATGCAAATTTTATTTTTGTGGAAGGATATCATCAAAGCCTGTAAATGTCATAAATTGGCAGCACCAGTTATCGATAAATTTCTTTTGGTTTTTTAAAATATGTTTTAAAAGTAGTAATCCTGTTTTTTCTATCACTGTAGATTCACAAAAAATCCTCACCTTGTGAAAAACAATAAAATATGAAACATTGAAGGGATATCAACACACGTATGAAAAAAATAATAAAATTGTAATTTGTTTAAAAAAAAATAATACAATACAATGATTGCTCTATCTAGTTTCAATACTGTTTTAAATTCAAATTTACCCAAAAATACACAACTTAGTAAAATTTTAGTTTAATTTAATTTTAGAAGTTATTTAAAAATAAAATGCAGAAATATGTGAAACATCCAGGGACTTAGAAGGACTGATGAAACATAAATTCAAGAATGCAGACATGCAAATGTATGTGCTTTGAACTATTTAGAACTGCTCTGATACCTATCAGTTCCTAATTATTTTATCATACACTTAATTAACATAACACAATTAAATTTGTATGATCACAAAATATTTGGATTACTACAAAGCACACAAAACCAGAGCTCATTCAGAGAGTCACAACTTTTCTTGTTTTAGTTTTCAAAAGTGAAAAACATCAATGTAATTCTCCTTCAAACCACTAATATTTTTGAATAGGAGGAATCAAATTTGAAATGTCTCAGATTTAAAGTCATTGTAGTTCGGAGGTTGGCACCAGTTGGTATTTAGTTCTGGTTCTTCTGGACTGGTAGATGACCAATCCAAGTACCAGGAAACAGCCAGCAACCAAGATTTGGTTCAGACTCAGATTCAGGCCCAGGCCAGGCCGTGAAATGTAAAAAGATAAATCATAATATCTGGTTATAAGAGAAGATAACTGGCATAAAAACACAGGAACTGAGAAAATAAAAAGTGTTTTGATGTAAAAGTCTTTACTGAGTTTATTTAAAAAGAATTAACTGGTTTCAAATGAAATGCTTAAAGAAATAACTAGTTTTGCAGTAATTGTTGCTGTTATTCTATTGTTATTTTTTACATTTTTATATAAACTGTATTTGGATACTTCTGAATATATTTTGTTAAATGATCAGAAATATTCCCAACAGTTCAGATGTTAGCTGAAAATCCTGAGAGAGGAATAAACAAATATGAATAGCACAAAAGGACATTTTATTGCAAACATCAATATTTAGTATTTATTGACCGACTAAGCTTGCCCTCTTTTGGTGTTGGTAGTCTTAGGGAGACACAAAGGACCCTGGGAAATGGAGTGGCTATTTGTCTCAGCTGCAGCATCCCTTTTCCTGCAATTGTTCCGTGAGTCGGATCTGATGCATCCCTGAGAGCACCGAGTTCCAGGAATACCGATCTCACACAGGAGCACCGAACAGGTGAAGTAGACTTGCAGACAGACACAGGTGGAATCATATTATTCTAAACAAATTTATGAAGTTCACTTTCAGAGAAAATAATAACCAAAGATATCTTTTCAGTCAGAGAACTGAATGAATATCTGGTTGTTGCACATCTTTCTGTGTATTTCCGATATGTTCTCTGCTAATGAATGCCCTATTTTGCTTCTTCACACTGTGCCTGGCCCAGTCTCAGGAGCCACCATTCCTGTAAACCCTGGACTAAAGCACTGGACATCTCCACCCCAAAGACCTGGGCTGTACTAGAACCTTCACCACAATTAGGTGGTAATTCTGTGACTCAAATGAGAATCCATTTATCTGAGCCTGAGGCTCCAGATTTCATCTGCAAGAAGGAAGACTCCACAACATTTTCAAGTATAACAGTTTCTGGTTCTTGAGTGATGGGGGGGCTGCAGTGATCAGGGCATTGATCTGGTCTGTTGTTTTGAAGAAGGACCAGAGATAGAAGGTTAAACTCTGGTCATCCTCCTAAAAAGGACATTAAATGAAAGGGAATAAACTGAGGAGGAAGAACCTGACTTGGATAAAGAGATTGTAACATTTAGGGCCTGATCTTGTGTACAAAACCACACGCAAACCAACTTTTTAGCAGGTTTGCCTTCAGGAATATGCTAAACATATGATAATGACCCAAACGCGCAAATTTACAGGAGGGGGATATGCATGTCTGCTGTCACTTTGGCCAGAAGGAGGCACAGATCGAACAATAGATGACGGGGAGAGAGAACCTTCTGTGCATGTTTCAACAGATTTGGAATTTTAAAAATCAAAATAATAAAAATAGATGAGAATAGAGGATTCTATGTGGGATTATCTATGGTCTGATTTGGAGCCAATCACAAACAGAAGCCATGACATCTCTCCCATGATAAAACTCCTTGCAACACCTTTCTTCTTGCATCTGGATCATTCCAGCGCACCATCTCTGTTAGTGAGATCATCTGCTGCTGATCATGCGGTGCACAAATAACTGATCAACGCACAGCCTATTAACTGTAATTGCACATCATGTAAAAGACCCACTGTGCTTTGATGTTGATAATATAATTAATAGAAAAGAAATAAAGACATTATAAAGCAGATTAAATCCTTCATTTGCAAACTCTACACTAAAATCACTTCTTAGCTGGTGAAAAATCACCATTTTAAGGTGGGCTTTTCCATGTGGTGAGAAATACCTTGTCGCTAAACAAAACATATTGCATTATTGACAGTAACTTTGTGTCTTGCAGAGCTGGATCAGTTTGATTGGGTTCTTTGAATGTGAACATATGTCAGGACAGGGTTTTGTTTATACTGTAAAAATTATTTTGTGTCAACAAAAAACAATTGAAACAATCAAACACGCTGTAAATATTGGTAAAATCATTGGAGAAAAAAATATTTTTACATAAAGAAATGTTCAATTTAAATCATTTGCAGGAAAATGATGTGGCATTATGTTTTAAAATTAGCAAAGCTACAATATAGAGATAGCCAACTCCTACAACAATCTATGTTTATGTTGCTAATATTACGTTCAGGCCTAAATATTGTGGCTGTTTATGATAAACTCTGAACTCTTTAAACATATACTCTTAAAAAAAAAAGCGCACAGGGAGTCTGTGACAAGAATTAAGAAGGTCAAGAGTATGGAGACATATTTGTCTTTTATATTGTTATTATTGATTGGCAAATTTGTTATGTCGAGCAACACGGTTACCAAGCTGTATGCTCTCCTGTGGTTTTATCAGCCCAGACAGCAATGAGCAGCTGCCCTGTGTGCGCACTGGAGGTCTGATGGTGGAGGTCGAGCGCCACTCGGCACACAGCTCTGCCCTCCTGCGCAGTAGCCTGTAATCCAATTAAAGGCGAAGCAGGATGTAGTCTTTGCCTCACTTGGTCCGTCCGGACCACAAACATAAAGCATCTGCTCGCAAAACCACTTCAAACTCAGCTTTTTGCATGCGCAATTACGCACGCAGAAGCGGCCAGCGCAAATGAGCAGAGAGGGGAAATAATCTCGTCAGGACAGAGGCTGACATGACAAACTTGCTGCTGTAAATAGTGATGACAAAAGTTAAACTGTAGCAGTCCAGAAAAGCAGGAGCAGAAAAACAGAAGAAAAAATGCAACTCAGCTTTTGTCCACTTTTCCTCTTGTTCGCTGGGGGCAGTAGCAGCCAGAGAAGCACAAGCAATTTCTTTATTTAAATAGTGTGGTCTGCACCTCTTTTGTTTTGCGCATGTTATCCATTGCCCACACAATGTTTGAAAATCGTACTTGGATGTCCATTTTTTTGTAAAAGCTATTTAGCACCCCTTATTTGGGATCTTTGAAGATCAGGCCTTTATTGAAGTTTCTTTGGGGATTATTTGAAAGTGAAAATAACAAATACAACCTTTTCACTAAATATCTTTTGCATTAACACAAAATTAGTCTGTTGATTATGGATATTGTTTTGGGTGTAAAGGGACACAATAGCCACAGTTCGGTACCTTATGCGGTTTTAAAGTTACAGTTTCATAAGATCTGGGCTTGATTAGATCAAGAGTAAGAAAAAGTGTCCACTATAATACTAGCTGTAGATTTGGTTTGATTAGAGAAACAAAACCCCAAATCAACTTTTTTTGCAGATAAACTGTATAAATTGGGCCTTAAGGATGCTATCTTCATGTTACTGGGCTATTTTTTATAATGAATATAAACTTTTAATACTGCAAATTCGCCCCTAAACCATCCTAGTGCTGCCCTCTTTGGGTTGAATGGTGGTTACTGCAGTTGAATTTTCCTATTGGTTCAATCAGTACAGCTTGGTACGTGCTTACGTCACAGGCCCCGCATTCGGGTATAAAAACATCGAACTTCGACACCCCCGTAGCGAGTCGGGAGTTGGAGTTGTTCCTCCACTGCCTCGGCGGAGTCAGCGGCTCCAACTGATAAGGCTCAGACCCGTTGGGTTCAGTAAAGCCTCTCTTAACCTCCGATGATGAGGGGCTGCTGCCACTTTCCCGTAACCTCCCGACCACACCCCCGCTTAACCCCCTGTGCTCAAACTTGGCACTGCCCACTTTGGTAGCATTTATAAGAAATTGTCGGGGGGCGGAGTTATTCTTTTACACGGGGTTTAGTCGCACTTAAATAGAAGATAAAAACAACAACACATGTGTCTCAAGGCACTTCACAAAAGTCAGGTACATAAATTCCAATTAATCCTTTCCTATGCTAAAACTATCAAACCCTGAAGTCGGGCCTGAGCTTGCTTCATGTGACGTCCCCGATGACGTGTGAACCACTTCACTGCTTCATTCAGACCGAGTCAGCTGACTGCTTCGAGTTGACTGGCGGAGTTTCAAACATCTGGCGTGATTCAGTGTATTTAAGATGCTCTCAAGCCCCGGTTCACATCCCTCTTCTACACGTATTACACGTTACGAACAACTCTTGTTTTTGGATATCCGGAGTTTTGCTGGATTATTCTGTCATGGAGCAACCATCTAGGAAGCGTTCCCAAGAGTGGGAATATTTCGATTTGGTGCCACCTAATAAGGTAATGTACATTCAAAGTGTTTATTAGAAAGCCTATAGCCTATATTATGCAGTAGTATTATAGTTATGGTATGTTATACAAGAGGTGCAGTAACGGGTTGTTATCTTGGTTTTACAGGTGCAGTGTTTGCTTTGCCCGCAGCTGCTGACGTATAATAATAATACGTCATCAATGCTGAGGCATTATAGAGCCAAACA
>JAHUTJ010026835.1:0-13826 GCA_036250325.1 Characodon lateralis
AAGTCCCACCGGGAGGAGGCCCAGGGGACGGCCCAGGACACGCTGGAGGGACTATGTCTCTCGGCTGGCCTGGGAACGCCTTGGGCTCCCCCCGGAGGAGCTGGAAGAGGTGTTTGGGGAGAGGGACTTCTGGGCGTCTCTGCTGAGTCTGCTGCCCCCGCGACCCGGTCTCGAATAAGCGGAAGACGACGAGACGAGATTTAATATGATGTTTCCAGCAGATCTTGTGATCTGTCATCACTCCCAAAAAACTTAATTTCAGTAACTCTTTCACATTCACATCCTCTCATAAAATTAGCAAATTTGTTTCACTTTTGCAATTTCCAAACAGCATAAACTTAGTTTTATCCAAGTTTAATGATAATTTATTAATGTCACACCATTGACATAACTCTATATATACTTTATTCAAGAGCTGCTGCAAGTTATCTCCTGTACAAAAGATATTAATATCATCAGCAAACAAAGCAAATTTGAGTATTTTTGAAACTTTACATATGTCATTTTATATAAAGAATAAAGAGTTTTGGTCCCAATACTGACTCCTAGGGGACACCACATACAATGTCCAAGCATGATGACTGATACTCACCCATTTGCACAAATTGTTGCCTGTTGCTTACATAGTTATTCATCCATTGAAGGACTACTCCCTTAATACCATTGCGCTCCAATTTCTTGATTATTGTTTCTTTATTTATTGTGTCTGCTGATGTGAGACTTCTGTCTCACACCAGCAGACAATGTGAGACAATGCTATCACATTGCCCAAAATGCTAAAGCTCATAAAGCGATGGAAGATGAGAAAGAGATGAAAGGAGAAAATGGGCATACATTGCACCTGATATCATCACAATATTTACCAATATTATTGCCATCACAAGATTTTCTTATATGATGCAGCCCTGCATTAGTGGGTTCTCCTGTTTCCTCCCACAGGCTTAAAATCTGAATGTAAGGTTAGTTGGTTTTGCTAAAATTAACCACTTGCTACATTATTTTTTATTGTCAGGGAATACATACACCATTTGCATCTGTAGAAATAAGTTTTTTAATTGTTGATCAAAATGCACAAACTTTTCGAGAAGTCGAACTGTACAAACAGGATCCAAAAGTAAAGGAAGTATTAACATATTCAAAGAAAGAAGTAAAAACTAAAACATTGTCAAGCATGTCCACTGACCTGAATCCATCAGGACACCTGGAGTATTTCAAAATGGAAGGTATAGCAACAAAACCCCTCCAGCAAAGATAATATGGAAAGAATTACCTATGAAGAATGGTAGGACATCTCTCCACAGACTTGTGCAGGACAGGCATCATCCATGCCCGTGAGGCTTGAATCTGTGAGCAAAAATAAACGCAGACACAGGGAAAAAAGGTCACCAGTAAAGTGGGGTGCGGACATTTCTTGCATTGAAATTCTTAAAACAGTTTTCTTTTTTCTATGTTTCTGTGTTTTTCAGTAAATAAATAATTGCAATTCTGGTATTTGTTGAAGAAGAAATATATAAAAATAATATAATTTGTGTGTAAAGCTCCTGCCTTAACAGACTAAATAGAGATGTGGCATTCAGCAACAGCTGTGAGATAAAGGAGCAAGCACAATGCAGGCTGGGTGAAATAATTAGTTTGCTTTCCAATTAGTGACATTAATTTACATTTTGGTTTTTACCTTAACTTTTGGACGATGGTTTTAAACTCGTTCTATGAAAACGTTTTGGAAAGAAAGTTTGCCTAATTTATGTAAGTCATCAAAGCAGACAGAGAAATTATCTGTCAGACTTAAGAGAGAGAAATAAAGCCTCAGCGACGTCTTCAGATGTCCACTGAAGATGTTAAGATCTAGTTCATGCCAAATAGCTCTATTTTGGCCCAATATCCTTTTTTCCAAGCCTTTTCTCAACCGTCTAGACATTCACTGGCAAACTTAAAATTCGCCCGTATGTGTGTGTTCTATAAGCAGTGTGCTACAAGATTTCATTTCATTAAATCATAGTCTGCTACTAGCAAGGTTCTTAGTAACAGTAGTGAGATGAGCTCCAGATTGAGAGCCACTTTATATGCTTCTTCCATTTTCTAATAATCATATTAACTGCTCATTTCTTTGAACTTACATAATCAGCAGGAAATTAAACAGCCACGTAAATATTTCCCCCATGGTAGTTAGTGTGTCAGGCAGTAACAAACCTGATTAACCAAACCTCAGAGCTCGTTGCATGAGGCAAACTTTTGAGGGGTGACCATCTGGATCTAGATTTAGTAAAACTTATGATCATGAGATACCCTAGCTGAAGGTTTCATTATAGAGCCTATTAAATTCAACTCAGTGGGAGTCTCTACTGTTCTGCTGTTCTCTTCCTCCTCTCTGTTTTCTACGCCTGTATGTCTCTGCTGATTTTGCGGCTTCACTAAACGGTGTCTGTATATCTAAATCTCATTCTTGCTGTGTATCATTTTATATTAGCAGCTAAACCAGCTGTTACAAACATGTTTTCCGAATTGGCAATGACATTAATGACATTATCTCTTTGGTTACAAATTGAGCATAAGAGCCTAAACTGATATTATCTGTGTGGTCAGGGTGGCCACAGTGCCTTTGATTATGCAAAAACAGAACAAAAGAGCAAAGTGTACCGGAGTCAAATTCCTTGTTTGTATGCACGAACTTGGCAATAAAGCTGATTCTGATTCTGATTCTGATTATGGTGCCTTGGAGAAGGGACACTTATGCCTTTGCTCGATAGACTATAAAAAAGATGACTGTGCCCTCTGAGATTCAGATGTGAAATGAACTTGGATGTCTGCTACAGAACATTAATGCTTACTTACCATAGGAGCTGACAAAAACATCAGTGGTAATATGTGTAATCAAATCAATCCAATGTAATAATTGCAATCGTTTTCGACAGCAGTTCTATGCGTTATGCAATGTGTTGTGAACATTTTATTCAGAATAGTTAAAACTAAAGGATTACCATTCATATCTATCCTATTAGACTCTATGAAGAGAAGGTATGTGTTTCAAAAGATGTCTTTTGTTATTCAGTTTTCCATTTAAAATGTACATTATAATAATAAAGCCCAGTGTGTTTGTAGATATTACCCCCATAAATGCTGCTGGTCCTTTTGTCCCTTTATTTTGTGTCTGAAACTATTAGAGGCTTCATATCAACCATGCATACATTTGTTAACAACAGTTGTACCACTTTACAACCAATGATTTAAAACATTTTTCCACAATCTGCTCAAAGTTCTGCTCATAATGTAACAAAATGCAGTTAAATGACTCTACCAACATGAAGTTACTCATGGTTTTTTATGATCAGGGGTCTTAATCTTAATATTATAAGAGTTGACAGGGCTAAACAAAGATCAGAATCACAATCAATCAAAATCAGGCATAATATAAAGTCTCTGTTACATAATATACAAATAAAGTAAATATACTTCGATCTTACTGATATACAGTCGTTAAAGTATATGAGTATAAAATGTGTTTGTTTACAGGTACGAAATGGAAGGAGCATGAGAAGAAACTGCACAAGGGCAACCGATCTGAAGCCATCTGAGCCCCTTAAGCTGCTGTCGCACTGTTTGCTGTCTTCCCATGTTATCTGATGTTTTGAAAAACACTTCTTACCTTGGTCTAAACTTGAAGAAATGAAGGGTCATTTTTGGAACATCACGTCCTGTCTTATGTTTGAAGTGTGTGTCTCTTTTGATGTGCTCCTGTTCTTACTGGTGGGTATGTGCAGAGATCAGTGGCGTGTAATTCACAGTACGCTTCTGTGTCATGACCGGGTGTATTACTTTCGGTGTGACATCGCTAAATTAAAACCTCCACCGACTGTCTAGGAATTGAATTTCTGTGCACTTTGAGTGCCTTGAAAGGGTCAAATAATTGTAAGTCAAGTTATTCAGACAGTTTGGGATATCTTTAGTTTCAGTGATCCAGCACCCCAAGGTGAAGGAAGAGCCTCTGGATAGGAAATGAAATTAAGTTATATTGGGTCATTGCCATGTTGGGTCATTGCCAGTAGCAGTGGTGCACATGAGGTTCAGAATCTTTTGACATGTCCAAGATAATCCCTGGCAGCCTGGCTAATGTGGTGATCAAATTGTGTTTGCTACAAAGTGAAATGTAATCAAGGTGTTGTGGGACTGGATGACCAGGATCATTGTGACTGTTTTGAGTTCATTGGTGAAATCCTGGTTTTCAAACCACAAGTATAAGTCATTTAGTTCATTGGCTTTACAGAAATCATCTGCTGTGATTAAGTGCTTTCTGGGGGTTCCATGTTGGTTATGGCTTTAACACACTTCCATAATGTCTTGGAATTTACTGAAGTGAAAATGTCTTCAGTTGTGTTCTTCTGTCTCTTTCTATCCTCCTTAAGCAGCTGGTTGGGTTGTTTTTCTGTCTCTTTTAATTCTGCTCTATTGTTATTTCTGAAAGAACATGTTTTTTTCATGTTATAGACCAATCAGTGCAAGAGAAGCAACCCCTCAGGGTCTCTGTCCTTTGTCCACATAGTCATTGTTTTAACCTGACATTTTTTGCGCTTCAGGGAATGAACATTTTGGGAATCAGATGAATGGTGTGGTTATAGTTTCCCAGAGGAAGGAGAGATTTGACACCATAGCCATTTTTAATATTTCCTAAACATTTCGTCCAGCATTTTATTTTTATTGATAGTATCCCAGAATGCGTGTCTCCAGCTAGCAGTGGTTGAAATCAACTGGAATGAAGGTTGGGGCTCCTGAAGCTGATCGTAGACCAGGGTCGTGTCTAGACTTTTTTTTTGGTGGCCAAGTAGGGGCACAGATTGTAGAAGGGTGGTACCCTGAAACTTTAGTCTAAGATCGAAAGTGTGAGCTATTTTATTTTTTGTTCTGTTTCTGTTCTGTTACGTTTTTTTAATAAAGGTTAAAAGAAACATTAGATCGTCCCAAAGATGCCAAAGGTATATCTTCCATTAAAAAGCTTCAATTGTACAGCACAAATTGAATTTTGACTCAATAGTTGTTTTTGTTTATTACTCTAAATTATAATTTTTTCTTTGTACAGTAATTTTTGTTCTGCTATCTTTTTATACCATCATCGGCATGAACAAAAACTCATGCACCGCTCATTACGAGTTGTGACTCTGGTGCGAGAACAACTCAGCAACTTGTTGTAGCCAGTTGCTACGCATAGTAACAAATTCACCAAATTCACGTTGCAATTTTCTTCCTCAGAAAGTTTCTGTCAGTTTACTAAAAATGTGCTCGATTTAGTCCTGGGTGCATTTTTAAATAAAAGTTAATTAGGGGCTAAATCTAGTATCTAGTAAGTGCTAATTTGGCAACACTGCAAACCTCTCTGCAAATGCTATACAAACTGATTGACAGCTCTGGTTGGGGCTGCCAGGTGGTGTGGGCAATCAGATTGCAGGGGTAGCCAGTGCCACCCCAAGCCACCCCTGTGGCCACGCCCCAGCTGTGAACACAGTCAACAGCTCTGGCACCATTGCCACTAGGGGGCACATACACGGCAAGGACAATATTTCCCAACTCTCATTGGGAGATAAAAGGGTCTTGTACTCAAACACAGGATTTCAACATCAGGCTTGGAGATAGCTTCCCTCACAGTGTACTGCTAGCAACATTTGTGACACACAAACCCTCCCTGCAGCTCTTACCGAACAAATCATCTCCAGGTTTCTGTAAACCAGGTTTCTGTGAGCACCATGGCATTTGACTCACGGTACTCGAAACATGATCTGGTGTTGATGCAGAGTTAATCTATTTTGCGTCAAAGTGACCACATAATATCATGAATGGGTGAGGAAGTTTGGACCAGCGCCGCCTAAATCACTGCCAAACCCCATCCCATCTACGTCTTTACGTTGGCAGATGCAAAGACCATGCTGTGCTTTGACAGCCTTAGGCAGATCAGGTGGGGCAAATCAAGTTTAGCACAGTAACAGCAGCGGCTTTACATACATCAGCTGAGCAGCACATGCTGGAATTGTTTGACAGATTCTCAACAGGTCCAAAATAATCCAGAACAAGAACACAACTTGCCATAGTCTGTACTATAAACTATAATAAATAAATAAGCATGGTGTGAACCACAGAAAACAAAATATAAAAACTTAGCAGCACACACCCGTGTTGCCAGCAGAGCAGCGCCACCTCATCTTCCTATTTTTCTGTAGCTTCAATCGTCTTTGAAATGAAAGCCAAATACACAATAGTGTGATTGGGATATAAACTTCTCCTCACCGAAGGGCTGCACATTTAATTATAAGGACCTTAAGCACAGATGTCAGGTCTAAACACATTCTGTTGAAGAGTCTTCATCTCCTGGCCAGTTAGTAAGAATCTTGGCTGTTAAGCAAACCTAATGAAGAGATTCTGACCTCACAGAAACACAGATAACCTTGGCTTATTCATGTTTGCAATTTCCTAAAAGTATTTAAATTGTCCAAGCAGTAACCGTCACTGTTGAAAGTGCAGTTATGATTAAACTTATCAATGAAACCTTTTTTAAAAGGTACATAATTGATTAAACAGAAATTCTACCAGTTAATACACAGCCTCTCTAGCTGAATAAGTTGTAATGAATTGGGCAGTGCATACCGTAGCGGTAGAGCAGCCGCTCCACATACAAAGGTTATTAGTCCTCAATGCACTAGGGTTTGATTCCTGACCTTGACACATTTGCTAGATGTCTTCCACTTTCTCCCTCTGCCCATTTCATATTTGATTTATGTGAATCAAGGCTGAAGTGCTAGACCCTTAAAAAAAAAAACACAACAGTTTAGTTTTTGAAAACTTTCGAGAGAAAACACACTACTCAATCATACAACTGTAAAATCGATTACAACATATATCCAAATTTATCAGTTCTTTCCCACGTCGTTATATTGGTGGGACACCTTCCCCAATTAATGACAACCTCTGACAGTCAAGTTTATAATTTCAAATTCATTTTCAAAATAACTGCGATCACAACAGAAGTCATTTAAGGTTAGCTTTCCTATATAAAACAGTTCCATATGTTGTCCTTTTATGAAACAAACTAAATGATCCTATATTCATAATAGTATTTCATTTCTGCCTCTACATGGATATGCCTATAGAAATTTGTGTTGTATTAGCTGCAGCAGAGTTCCACCCCAATGTGCAGACACGTGTGTATGCACAGGTGAACACACACTCCCCCCACAGACCATGGGGTCTGTGGGGGGAGAGTGTGCATGTGGAGGTATCACCTCCACATGCACACAATCTAAAATATCTGTGTTCTTTAAACGCCCCCACAGGGTTGGGAGGATAACAGCACTCACTCTCCCTCAAGAAGCAGCATTACTCTCCTAGTCCGTATCCAACTATAGAAAATAGTGCTCCGGCCTCGCTCAGGTCCTGCCACTTACAAGCAGCCAAAATCATCACATCAGCTGGACACTTTGTGGATAACTAATAAATGTTTCAACGTAGTGTCTTCTTAACTAAATTATGCTGCATTTATACTGATATGTTAAATTGATTAACCAATCAATAATTACATTGTTGTTATTAATTTACACACATTAAAATCATGTCTCCTTTAAGTGTTTATGTTGGTTAGCGCTAGCACACCTTATGCATTCTTCAAAAAAAAGATATTAATCTTTTTTTTTTTTTATGTTTTTTCGCAGCACTAGCGGCCTTTATTTTGTCACTTTTTGATTGTAAGCAGATAGGAAATGGTAGAAAGAGTGGGGGAAAGGTGTGCAGGAAACGTCACCAGGGCCGTGGTTCGATCCTGCGGCAGCCTTTGTTGAGGACTAAGGCCTCCATACATGGGTTGAACGCTTAAACCCCTACACCAGCGCCGCACCCCATGCATATAATATTTCATGTGAAAATACATTTTGAAGACTTTTAAAAGTGACTGTGGTAACTGTTGAAAAATGCTTTATCTGTCTCAACAATCATTGTCTGGCCTGGTTTAAACTATGCAGTTACTCTATGTTTCAAAGGAATACTCGTAAGTGCACTCTTACGTTTTTTTGGTGGTATTTACTGAAGTCAACCTGACAAAATATATTGTAGAAACAGACTATATAGGACTGTTATCCATCCATCCATCTATTACCTCAGCTATTGACTGTCTCAAGCTATCATGCCCTGTCACACTGTCATGCCCTGGATGGGTTGCCAGTCAGTCAGAGGGCCAACATAAAAACAGTAGGGTAAACATCCATTCACACAAACACTCACATCTAAGGGCCATTTAGAACCTCCAGATAACCCTACAAGTATGTATTTTGATTGTGGTTTTAAACCAGGAACCTACAGATGTACAGGGAGAACATACAAACTCTTCAAACAAAGGCCCTGGTCTGGATTAAAAACTAGGACTTTATTGTTCAACACAACAGTGTGACACTACTGCTATGTCATTTCAAATAATGCAAACGCATTAAGGTAACTATACTTGAAGATTTTTTATTTTTTTTTTTCATTTCTGGCTAACTGAACCCAACACACTACAGTATCTTAATTTTGGAGCTTTTTCAATTCCACTATAATAAAACTGGCAAAAAAGTAATTTCTGCCCACATTAATAAACCTTAGCAATTATTAAGTTGAGAGTGGTCACCTTTTGGTTGAAGAATTTGATTTACACTTAATTTTAAATGACAAACATTTTAATTTCCAGGTAAAGAATTTTGTTGCCCCCTTTCTTTATTAATAAAGTCCATTTTATTTTAGACTACTCATGCTCTTCACCACTGAGTTTTATTTAAAGGCTGGAAGACTGAAATGTCATATTTCAAGAACAATGCTCAACTAACACACAGCTACATGCATTACCATCTAGGAGTCGCTTTCAGGTTTCCTCAGGGATGTGTAAGTTGAGTGGTGGCAAGAGTATAAACCCTGAAAGCATATTTTTCCACACAAAAAAGAGAAATAGAGAATCTGATTTATTCAAGCATGGGAAATTTTATTTTGTTTTGTTTGTCCTTGACTCTTCCTGACTCCCATAAATGATGCTTGACATAAAAAACAGCATAATTCCAGTTGTGCTGCATAAAGCTCATTAGTTCTAATCTGGGAAGTCATCGACTATGGTCTAATGACAGTAGGTGAAGGCCGATATCTGCTGGCCCTTGAGGTACCCGGTGGATAGAAGATTAATGATGAATACCTTATCTGGGATTTTTCCACATTTCTTACTGTGCCTTAATGCTGGAAAAAAAAACAAAAAAAAACACAGAAATAAGTGTAACTCCAAATTAGATTATTAAAAAGGTAATATTTAGGTAAAAATAAATTATGTTTATCTGTCAGACCATTTTGTTTACCCACTTTATCCTTTTATGCTCACTGGGCTGCTTGTTAACTTCATCAGTCTCTGGATGAGAGCTGGGTACACCCTAGACAGGTTGCCAGTGGCTTTAGGTCAATTTACCCCTTACTCCATTTGCATCTCCATGTCATACCAACATGTTCCTGTTTTGTCTGTTGCTACTTCCATTATTCACCGTAAACAAACTGTTTACTCATGCACCTAAACCATGGCAAACCAGTTTATTTCGCTTAGTAGTTACGTTTTTCGATGTAATATTTAGATAAATAGTTATGTAAATGCTCAAATGTCATAGTTTAAATTATTTGTAATTTCGGAAGATGGTTTTCCTGTTGGTTGTTCCTTAGATCCACATATGGACCGGCTGACTCTGAGGAACAATGATAACTTATGACTTATGGATCAAACTAAAACGAGTGTGTGTGTGCCAACTGCAAAAAGAAAGGTTCCAGTTTGGATTTGAACTCAGGGTCTTTCTGCTGTGAGGCAAACATGCTAATTTTTGCACTATTGTCCAGCTCTGATTCAGTTTTATTTGTAGTTTAATTTTGCATTAGAAAGACGTATTTAGGAACAATTAAATCTAGATGGCAAAATTCATACCTAATAAAATACACCTTATAAAATGTCTGTTTATGACCAAATCTGGCTAATGTCGTGCTAAGTTCTTAGCTCAAAAGGCTAATGTTATTTTAAGGGAAACAAACTTGTGAACTAAAGTTATTAACACAACACAAATTACCTTTTCGCAATTTCATCCTATGGAGATGGTTCAGTAAAGCCTGATCAGGTTTATGTTGATTCAAAATTTAGACCTGCGAGGTGCTAGTCTCTTTTCTAATCTTACAGACTGCGTCACATTTTACTGACCCAATGTTTGGTTAACGCCACCAACATCTCTTCCAACATCATTAACTAAGCATTTGGTTCAAATTGTTTGCCATTGAAATATTTCAAATATAGTCTGCTGTTAGGACTGAGGAATTTAAATTGCAACTCCAGAAAGTAATGTGGTCTGTTTTATAAGTAAAAAATAAGCTCTGATATGTCTTTGCTTTAAAGGTGATGATGTTACATTAAAAGGAACAGTCTTTTCATTTAAAAGAGATCTAAGGTTGAGTGTTTCATGTGCACATTCCTGCAAAAATCTAATGTAAAACACTCAAAATGTTTGCATATAGAAGTTAAATGTTTTTCCTTTTGAGTGTCCGAGTGCCTATATGACATGCATTAATTTAAGAACTCAACAGCACTTAACTGTTGGGTTGGTCTAACCTTAGTCACAGAAAAAAACAGAAAGGCAGGACAATGTGCAAATATTTTGATGGAATCAATCTGGCTGTTCTCTGCTTTAGATCAAAATATGAACCGCTAGTAAACCCACACTTTAGGTGTTGCTTGATGTGTACTTAATGTCAATAATGGCTTACTATTTGGGGATGAAGATCAAAGCTAAGTATGGTAGATGACTTTGTTGACATTCTGGGTGTGTGTTTTTCAGAGGTGTGTTTGTTCCTTAATCTCAAGCTGAGACATCCTCGGTTCAAAGACTGAACCAAGGATGTCCGAGAGCTGGCAGGCAGGGGACTGCTGGAGATGGAGGAGCAACTTGAGTCTATCGTGGAAGGGTTTCTGAAGAATCTCTGTCATAGAGCCTTTAACAGGAGAGAGATCCAGGGTAGACTGTAACCGGCAAGGTGATTGAAACCTGGGAGACACAGAAAGAACAAAAGGAAGACAGTCACTCAAGGAGCATTTTCTTGGCTTGACTTCACCAGGTACATTTTGCTCCAGGCGTAAATTGGTTGTCTCACTGCTCCTAATATCTCCAGAAGCCTGATGAGAAGATTACTGGCAGGTGTGTAGTCTGCCACCAGCAGCCGTGCCCTCCAACAAATATTTGTTCTTAAATAAAGATGTGAAGCATCCTAAAGGAGAAACCTTGCTCATCATTTTGTGACCTTAAGCTTAATTGTCGTCGGGCTATGTAGCACAAAAATGATCTGAATGAGACCAGCAAGTCCAGTTAGTCAGTCAGTCATTTTCTACCGCTTCTTTCCTAGTGGGTTGTGGGGAAGCTGGTGCCTATCTCCAGCAGTCTATGGGCGGGAGGCAGGGTACAACCTGGACAGGTCACCAGTCCATCGCAGGGCCCTTTTGTAACTCAAATTCTGTATTTTTACATGTTATCTTTGTCTCATACTATAATTACAAGAAATACATGAATCATTTCAGTATGACAAAAAGAGCAAAAACAGAAGAAATCTGTAAGGGAGCATTATTACACCCTTATCCTAAAAATGGTATATTTTCATGCCTTGCAAATTATATTTTTATATGTAAGGTTAAAAATAATGGGTGACAATAATTCCAAGAAGTTGTTTTACAAAATATTTTCCCATTGCTAAAAATGAATTTAAATCACTTGGTTAAACCGCTATAACTAAAGATTTGTAAGAAGAGGAAGAGTTTGTCATAGAGTGACATTTTGGACTTTGTTTTATGCTTTCTTGTGATGGTTATTTTGTAATTTAGATTCTCCTTATGGCTCTTTGTTTATTTCTTAGGTTATTGTTTCTATGTTCCCCTCTAGTTTCTCTGTTTACTTTAGTTCATAGTTATTCTAGTTCTTTATTTCCTCCGCTGATTTATTCTCTTGCTTAGTTTGTGTTTTCTGTTGTTTGTTTAGTCCTTTCACTCTTCTTCAGCCTTTGTATTTGTTTCACCTGTTCCTGCTGCTTCCCTGCCTCCTTGTCGCACCTGTTCTCAGTTCCGTTGATTATCTGCCTTTGTTATTCTCACAGTTATATTAGTTGGTTTTGTGTCTTTGATCAGTGCTGGTTCCTCTCGTCTCTTACCTTGTGTGTTCTTGTACCTTGTGTTTGTTTATGCCACGCTTTGGAATACTATGCTTCGACTATGCTACGCTTTGGCTATGCTATGCCTTGGAAACCTATGCTTCGTTTTGTATATGCTATGCCTTGCCATGAGTACCTGCAGGTTTGCGCATGTTTTTGATCTTGTCTTTGTTTCATCCCTGCAGTGTTTTTGTTACGTTTTTGGATTTTGTGAATAAACAAGGAAGTAACTATGATGCGGCTACCGAGCTCTTGTCTGCACTTTGGTCCGACCCAAAACCACTCCCCGACAGAGTTATTCATAGGAAAAAATCCTCCCCTAATTATCCACCCTCCTGTCTTTGTTCCAGTCATTCACTACTGTCTGTTGCTTTTCATATTAACACAAGGATTTAGCCATAGTCCCTGTGTCACTCCAGCACAGGCGCATGTTTCATCACCCACATCACATAACTCATTAGGACAAGAAATAAAGACCAGTATCTAAATTAATTTGATTTTAAAAAGTAATTTTCAAACCTTGATACCATGCTCAACAACCTTTTATTACCTTTTGCTAATAAAAGTCCAATTTTTACAAAAGACCATTAATCAAAAATGTACAATCTTACAATATGCATATGACTGTTTGTTTGTCCCTTTGTTGTTGCCCTTGTTCCACTTTATTGCATTTTTTAACCTAAGCCTGATAAGACAGAGCACAAATGACATCACTGAGTTTTGATAGCAAATTAAAGAATTGATCTGGAGCTCAGCAGGCAATTATCAGAGCAGAACAACGGTGCATATCAATGAGGCACTGCACAAAAAAAGGAAGATGGCATCCTGCTGCACAGCTAATATTCTTCATCACAACCCACTTACATCACTATACCTTGGAGCTCTGTGGGGGAACATTTTCAGCGCAGCAGTGGATTTGATTTTCCTCACTGATCAGAGGAAACCAATTTCTGACCCTTCACATGTCTATGATAAAAACCTGTAGTATCATAGATTATTTCCTCTCTAGGTGATTTCACAACCAAAAGCCTACCCATTTATTTCTCTCTCTGTGTCTTTTTCTCTTTTTGTTTTTCCTTTCCATGAGTTCCGTTTTTTTCCAATTCAGAGCTAAGCCAGTCTGTGCAGGCACAACAGTCTGAAACCAGATTTGGTGGCCATTTATTCGCACTAGGAGACAACAATGCTGTTATTCAGTAACCTTGCAGAGAAGGTTATTGTCACTGTTTTTTGATAGAAGACAGAGTTGTAGGCTTTTTTTTTAGTGCTGTGACTTGTTCTATAAACTTGAAAAAATGACACAAAGGTAAATTTGCAGAGCAGAAGCTATGGTTTTAGGCTGGTCACAGGGAGCATATGACTGCCACCTCTGCAGTCTAACAAGTCAGATGATGACCTGCAGAGATTAGGGTTGGTGAGGTAATCAGGATCAAGATTTATCATGGTTTTAAAAAGTTGGTGCCTATCTCGAATTCAATTCAATTCAGTTTATTTATATAACACCAATTCACAACACATGTCGTCTCAAGGCACTTCACAAAAGTCAGGTACATACATTCCAATTAATCCTAACCATTGAACAGTGCAGTCAGATTCAGTTATTTATTCAAATTGGATAA